>BGPR01015540.1:2117-36448 GCA_013235015.1 Araneus ventricosus
AGGGTTACGTATTGCTTATGCAACAGTAAACCATACCTTGGTGACGGACTCCATAACCTTCTTTTTACTTTGACTTTGTCCTTTACTAAACAATCTTCCTAAAGAGATTTGATGCTTTTCTTCTTTTGAGTGAGTCCTATGCAAAGAATCCTCAGATGAGCCATGAGAGGAAGAAGGGGAGCTTATGAGGTCCTTCGAGCAAAGCCGAATGGGACATTTCAGGACCAAATCAGGATAACTAAAAGAGGGAAATAATAAGCCATTGCTAAAAGCAACCTACTTAACCAAATGTTGATGGCAGATGCAGCAGGTATTAAATGAATAAAAGCAAAAAAATCATCAGGAAGACACTGCCTTTGGTTCTATGCAAAATAAATGAAATGCTAAATTTGCTCAACATACAAATTAGATTGTCACATAATGCTCAAACAAGTTATTAAACATTCATGCATTTGTTACATTAAATTTTTTTTTACAAACTTTAGATCCAAAAAAAATAAACAAAGGCTAATAAAATTGTGTTACTAACAATTAGGGGAGTAGTTACAACACATATATTTTGCAATGATAAAGGCTTTATGAATAATCTTTTAATACTTCTATACAAATTAGATAAAAGTTTAGGAAAATGAAATGAAAATATTTTAAAAACTTCACCCAATGTACAGTAAACTTCTCGACCATCCTGGCATTCAAGTATCCCGAAAGCTCAATCAATCGAAAAATGAGAAAATGAGTTTCGGGTGGGCTCTACATCTGTGCTGCCCATCTACGCGTGGACAATTTATTTTGAATGCAACATCTGCCCGCATGGAGGGGTGTAGAAGGGGAACAAAACAATATACAGTACTATGATTTATAGACTTGTTTCGGGGTTCAGCAAAAGTGAGAACAAAAAAAAATAAATAAAAAAAAATAAATAAATAAATAAACCTTTTGCTGAAAACAAGACCTAAAACAAATCGGCAACCCCCCCCCCCAAAAAAAAGGCAAGGACAGAACGGTAAAAAAAAAAAAAACTCAGGGATATAGATTGGCAAGTCTCTTTTCCTTTATTTATTTACTCTCCAAATACCGGCAGACATTGGATTCCTACTGCACGAATATCAAGTGTAAGAGAATTGAGGCACATAATGAGCAATAACCCTTGTGATTTTCTAAAAGATAATTATTATTTTGATATTCCTAATCTGGGATTTGTTTATGATCACTTAAAAGAGTTTCATTATGCTTGCTTAGTAGAATATTTTTTCAGTTTCAATACATGCAGTGTTTATATTTTACAATTTTTTTTTATCAATGTTAAATTAAATCTGCATTATGTTTTAAATACAATGTTATGGAAGATACAGAAGTATTCTTAAAAATTATATTTTCATGCACATTTCAAATGACAAAACAAATTATTTGGCCGAAAAAATCATAAAAAAAAGGCTACAACTCTCCCATTTTTCCCGCACACTAACTATCTGGATCTTTACAGAACCGAAATGGAGTTTCCTGGAGTGGGTGCCGGTTAGTTGCTTTACCGTAATTGCTGCTTTCGAAACATTCTTTTGATAGTTACTCACAGAAAATAAGACTTATGGTGACTTTAATAATCCAGAAAATTTCTTAAATGGATTCAATTTATTACCTGCAGTTGAAACTGATACTTAAGGAAATGGAAATACAAGAATAAGAATTAAATATGATATTTTAAGAAAGCGATTTTAATTAAAAACCGGTTACAAATAACCATCAATTTATTACAAATGGGGATTATTACATGGATCTAGGCAGAGGAATAGAAAAGTGTTTCTCGCTTTACAAGTAACTGGAAAATAAGTCTTGTGGTCTCCTTTGACCACACATGTAATTAATATTCTTATTTTCCCTCATTAGCAATTAATCTACCTATCACACAATGGGTGATAAATAAGACAATGATCAGACATAAAATTAGAGCAGAGACAAATTAGTTCAATGGGAAGAGACTGAAATCCCGATCGCTACTGATACATCAATTCTACCCACCCAATAAGCGAAAAAGGTTAATAAAAAATAACTGGATTTTATGATCATCAAAACATTATTTGCAACCATCTTGAGATTTATTTTTAGTACGATAATTATGGCCATAACAAAACTTCTGAATAATGACCAGATAACTTTTTATAATGAAAGGTAATTAATAACTGCTTTCTTGTGCGTAATATTCAACTAATAGAAACATTATCACATCCTCACGCAAAAAGACATTTTGTATTTTTCAGTGACCAATGAGTACAACAGCTGAGTCTAATAATAAATGATTAAGCCTATTAACAAGACAATTCATGCATTTTGAATATTATTTTATCTTTTTTATATACAGTGTGCTTAACTAACCGGCATGTCTGGAATCTCGATTCGGATACCTGAAAACCGGATAGTTGAGTGTGACGGGAAAATGGGGGGGGGGGGAAGTAAATTGTAGCCTTTTTTTTTTAGAAGATTTTTAAAGATATTTTCGGCCAAATAATTTGTTTTTGTCATTTTGAAATGCGCAACTAAATATAATACTTCTGTAACTTCCATAACATTGCATTTACAAAACATATGAAGATTTTAATTTAACATTGATGATTTAAAAAAAATATATGATATGTAGCCGAATTTTTACCGTAAAAATATAAACATATAAAAATAGCTGACGAAACTGAAAAATATTCTACTCAGCGAGCATAATAAAACTCTTTTAAGTGATCATAAACAAATCCCAGATTGAATATCAAAACTAATTATCTATTAGGAGATCGCAAGGGTTATTGCACAATACGCGCACCTCCAATTCTCCTGCTCTTGATAATATGTAATCAGAATTAACATCTGCCGGTATTTGGAGAGTAAATAAATAAAGGAAAGGAAAGAGACTTACCAATCTGGAGTACACACCCCCTATGAGCTTTTTTTTTTTTTTTAAAAACCGATTCTGTCTCTTTGCCCTTTGTCGATTTTGTTTTTAAGTCTTGTTATTCGGCGAAAGGTGAGGATCTTTTATTATTATTAATTTTTGGATTTCACTTTTGCTTTTGAACCCACCCACCCCATAAAACAAGTCTGTGTAAATCACAGTACTGTATATTGTTTGTTTTTTCCTTCTAAGCTCCTCCGTGCGGGAACGGACGTTGCATTCCAGAAATAAATTGTCCGCGTGAATGGAACGGCGCGCGCGCATGCGCGTGCTAAATTTTGGCACGCAGATGTAAATTTTTTAGAAAAACTCATTTTCTAATTTTTCCGGTTAGTTGAGCTTTCCGGATACTTGAATGCTGGATAATCGAGAGTTTACTGTACATCAGAATATAAGAAGCACTGTAATTAAGGATGTATTTATTCTGCTACATTTTGATCTTAGCCAAAATGAAAAGCAATGCATTTTCTCTACTGGAAATGAGGACTATTACTTTGCTCAATAAATTAGAAATTAATCTAGAATTAGTTAGAGTAATTTTATGACTGTAATTAAATTGATGATGATGTGAAGGAGCAGCAGATGATAAGACAGACAAATCAGGTATTGAAAAGCATTTAATAGTGTTCCTGTTCAACTTTTACCACAGCTGCTTAAATATCACATTCAAAGGAGAATACCATTACTAGCGGGAGAACTGGCTAACAATACTTATTTCCTAAAGACAGACCATTCAACTGAGAAGCATACTATAACCAAGTGGCATAGGGTCTGACTTTATATGCATGATGGCTGATCATTCAAGTTAACTGTATAGTTGCAAGCTGAATTGGAAGTTTTTATTTGGTTACATTACATTCAAATGAAAATCGTCATTTTTAGCATTATATTAGTGTGGACGAAAAAAAAATTGCCACCTTCATTGACTTTATTTGAATGGAAAGAAAACAAGGCATTTCATTCAATTCCATTTCCTTCCACATTTTTATAAAAATTTGAATGTTATAATTACTTTTTAATGAAAATAAATGATAATTACTTTTTACTTTCTCGCATACGAAGTATACAAAGAGAAAGTATTGTAATTGTCAAAAAATCCGAACTCGAGATTTTGATGAATCTCCACTCCTCCCCCCGAGTCCGAAAAACACAATTTTAGAATTATGTCCGTCTGTCTGTGAACACGATAAATCGAAAACTATTAGAGCTAAGGGGGATGGAATTCGGTATGCGATCGTTACACATAATTTGTAGGTTTCTAACAAATTTTCGACAAAATCAGTCTACGGGAAGTCTGTCTGTCCGCGTTCATGTGAACTCTATAACTCAAAAACTTAAATAGCTAGATGGATAAAATTTGGTACACAATTTTTTCGTCAGAAATGTAGATCCATATAAAATTTTGGGCCAAATCCGTCAAAAGGTTGACCATCTGTCGGTCTGTATAATAGCATACTTTTGAACACCATAACTTCTTAACAAAATTACTTAGATAAATGAAATTTCTTATGTAGTCTTGAAACCCCAATAGTAGATTTGTCTCAAATTTTCGTTTAAATCAGTTAAAAAACAAAAGACATTGAAATTGCATACTCGTTTTTTCCCTCATTCTATGACGCAAAAAAAAAAAAAAAAAAAACGTGAATGTTTTCCCCACCTTAGGGAATACCGCACATTTTCCGGTACATGCTGTACCCCCCCCCCCCACCTGTGCTATTCGGATGCGAGACAGTTTTGGGGAGGCTACTCCCGCTGGTTAGAAAAAATAATCAATATAATATGAACCAAAAATGTTCGGTCATTTTAAAACATTAAAGAGAGTACAAATTTTGGTTTTCAGGAGATTGCTAAAATTAATTAAATTTAAATATTCAGATTACATTAGAAAAGGAAGGGTAATAAACAAACAGCAGTCGTTGCTTAATGTTATCAAATTCAGGATGTCCCAGTTTCTTTAACTGCACATAGTTCTAAATATATAAAACTCCTAAAAATCTTCCACCTCACTATTCAATCATCAGGTATTCAACAATCTCTGCAGTTGACCTCTAAACAATCAAGAATTTTGTTTTGATAAAGGATGGAAAAATCATTATTAGTATGAGAATCAAAATTTCTTACTGTTTGACAGTTTTTTTAACTTCAGAAATTTTAGATGCATCATTCGGAATTGCTGATATTTGAATTAAGGAAGTCAATGCAAACTTTAAAAAAAAAAATCCTTTATACAATCAATTACCAGACGGGTCATTTAAAACCTTTTTTTTTTTTTTTGTCTTCATGCAAATTTAACTTGCAAATGCAGCCTATACGTAAGAAATGAATTTAGTTGAATTTCAAAATGAAAAATGTTCTTTTAAATGCATAAGATCTGAAATTGCTATCATAATTGCACTTACTGTTGTGAAAAGCCTCTACAAGAAACCAGCATTGAAGACATAATTTTAAAATAATATAAGGATCTTGAAAAATTAGTAGAACTAAAACATCTAATATAGTTATGAAAATGATCTGTACAAGATGAGAAGATATCTAATTCTTTTTGTAAATATTCTATACAAGCAATGCCCGAGAATGACTGGCCCTTCATGAAACAACAATAATCGAACCCCATAACAAGAATGTTTTGATTAATTGTTATAAAACATCTGGGCCCTAATATAATAACATTAAGCATCACCTACTATATTTCATGTATGTCATCCAGAAAATAAGAACAATCAATCCCTGAGAAGATTGCAGATATTTCTATGGACAGAAACTTCAAGATGACATTTTAATTTAAAATGATAGCAATTTTTTGTGATGAATGTAATTGTGGTAAATGTTGCTGACTGTTAAAATTTACAGAGGTAAAGAAACCACCTTAAACAACAGAAACTTGTCACGATTAGAAATCTCATAAGAAAGAAAAAGCTGTTAAGTTAAACTGATTCACATGCAAGTCAAAATACTATTTTGTTGATAAACAGAAATGAACTGAATAAAAAATCAAATTTAATGTAACAAGATCTAAGTAATCACTTCTTCAGATCAACATAATTAATACAAGAAAAAAACTATGAGATGTATGGATTGGATAGGAAGTCTGGCTAAAAGGTAAACTGAAGGGTTATCTAAAAGTAACTGCTTTTCAAGAAACAATCATCGATCTTTTCATAACCCAATTAATGAAATGATCATTGACTATTATATTTTAAGTATACAAAAGTTTCACAAATAAAATCACAAATTGATTGGGATAAGCACAGAAATAGTAATAATTATATAAACTTATATATGAAATTTATATATATATATATAATGTTTAACATATATGTATGTAACATAATGTTCAAAACATAGTTACATATATATATATATTTATACAAACATTTTATTAAAAAAAATGCTTGAAATTATCCTTATTTTTGTTTCTTTTGAAAATGAAAAAATCTGGATAAATGACATTTTTAAACATAAAAAAAAAAGTCATTTGGCTTTTGTGGGTAAAATGATAGAGCAACTGTAAAAAATACCCAAGAAACATATCCTGAGAAGAAAGAGGCATGGTAGATGAGATGGATGTCATGGCAAGCGAAGAATGAGGAATGTTATGCCCAACACTTCTATAAAAAGCGATAAGCAAAGCACAATGAATGTCAATTATGCAACAGATGAAAATACATGAGTAAATAAGGTTAATGTTTAGTAATGATGAAATAAAATGATACAAGGAATTATATGTTTGTGTACAGCAGAAAAAAACTTGGGGATGTAAAATGAAACACATAATCCTAAAATTGTCTGAACTTTATAATTTATTCATTTTAAAAGCCAGAAAAAATTATTTTCTTCCTAAATCTAGAAATCATGAATAAATAAGTCCTTTTCAAGGTGGAAATCAACACTTACAGACCGGAAATGGTCTGCCAAGATAAAACTTTTAAATTTATTTTGTCGCAAGATATATTTATATTATGTTAATAAAAGTGATTTAATTATTAAAATTACAAAATAAACTTAAAGTTATAATAAAAGATAAATTGTCATAGTTATCATTTCATTATAACATATTCAACAAATTCAATCAAGTTTGCCAGACAATTTACATGATTATGAAACATTGCATTAAGATGAAAGCTAGAGAAAATGAGAATATTCAGACTACTTTTATACTTGAGAAGTATATAAAATAGAGAATTTACCAATAAAAACAATAGTTATCACTTTTATACTGATAAAAACATGCAATATTTATAAAGGCTTTGTTGTTATTAAAATTGTATGTTTACAGGAATTGGCAGTTGCAAAGTGTTAAGAAGAGCATAGGTAGCAAAAAATATTCCAATCATGCAATTTTAGAGTGAAAATCTTTTTCCTTTCAGAACAGAAATTTTTAAATACAATTTTAAGGCAATTTATATTGAGTTCAAGCAATTAAATTCTATTTTATTGAATCGTACCATAAGTATTTTACACTGAGAGTGATGTCAAATATCATATATTTAAATGCAAATCATTCTTATTTTCAGACATATGAACCAACAGTGAGAAACAATAAAAATCAGTAACAAATGTCATGCTCAACATTATATTTTATATTATTATTGTGCATTGTATATAACATGTCAGTAAAGAATAATGAAAAATAAATTTAAACATTAATTTTTAATTTCCACTAATTAGGCCGAGATCTAACATCTTTCTTTAACCATGCATCTTTGATTTCACAATAAACTGTTCATTAAATAGATAAAGAGCTTTTTCAAAAGAAAATATTTAATCCTACATTTTCACATAAATAATACAATACACATAGGGCATAGAGTGCTTAATAAATTCAAAGAAAAACTTGACTCAGTATTTCTGAAATTTTGATTTCTGTTAAAATTGACTACTTTATACTAACGAACACAAGAAAAACTTAAAAGCTACTTAACAACTTTCACAACAAAATGTGACGAGAGATAATAAGATTTATTATGAATTCTATAGAACTTTATATACAACAAGGCTATTTTTAAACTACCAGGCATGCATGTGCACACATATGTCCACTTTGCAAAATTTCCTTCAACATTTAAGATTTCAAAAGATAAATATTTCTGCTATTAAATAATATATGATAAATAATAATTTCATGAACTTAATTATATTGAATTTTGAAACGCTTGAGGTGTGAATTACTATTTTTCCCCTCTATTCTAAATATGTCAGCAGATTTGTATGCATTTTTCAAAATGACATTTTAAGACAAATTTAAAGGGACTAATATTCACCAAGAGGGAAATATAATGCCTGAACAGAATTTGTAATTTGAGCTTAAGCATCCTCTGCCCCTTGCAAAAATGTGTGTGTGAGAGAGAGGGAACTGTTAACCTGGTTTTATTTCTTTAACCCAACAAATTTGTAGCTGATACTCACAGATTTGCATTTAAAGGAAATGCATAAAATTTTCATTAAAAATGTAGCAGAATTCAAATATTAAAACTAAGCCCTGTAGAAAAGATACCAAGCCCTCATTTAAAAGAAGTGGAAATAAAAATTAGCTATAAATTTATTTTCATTACTCCACTCACAAAGTTTAGAGGTTCTTACAGAGCCACAATGAAAAAAATCTTTCCGATACATGAAAACCACATACCTCCGAAGTTCTTCAGAACTTTCTGCTAAAGCTCTGGCAACTCTTTCTAGTCTAACAGAACGGGGAGTTGGTGGACTTGGGTCCCTTCTGAGTATTAACCTATTATCATCTTTACTATCAACTTGACTCATAGTCTGAGGGGAAAAGGTAGACAAGTGGCATTTAAATAAAATTATATTTAATACATAAAATATACAATTTTAGTCCTTAAATATAATTCACTGGATTGCATTTTCATATCAATACAGAATATTCCCTCAAAAAATTAATGTACACTTTGAGCAACTATTACATAAACAATTAATAACAAGCATCAAGGTTTTAAACTTTAATTTATACAAATGTAGAATTTTGTCAGATATCAGAAGTGATAACTATTGACAGCCACTGCAGAATTGCTGCTGATAAAACTAAATGATGGAATTGCAAACTGTGTTATGCATGCCAACTGGCATTTGGCAAGTCCTTTTCAGTGGATGCTCTCAACCTGCGGACAGAAGCTGGTCTTGAGCTACAAGCATTATGTTCCATGTATCCCCACAAAAAGAAACATGATATCTGGTGAGCATGCGCTTGTGGGGGGGGGGGGGACACTTCAACACTACCACTTGTTTCTAACCATATGTTAATTAAAAGTCTGTTTAAATAAGCCAATGTGATATTAATGAGGAGGCTCTCCTTCTTGCTGAAAATATACTTCCTCCTCAAACATTTCTTGAATGCACAGCATAACATATCCCTGTGGCAAGTTCAGGTAAATAACATCAGACACAGTAGTAGTTTTAAGGAAGAAAGGTCCAACTAATCCACATGTTGACAAACTACACTATCAGGAGAAACATGACTAAGTTAACTGGTGTTCCACTGTCAAAAAAGGATAATTAATTGCTGAACAGCTGTAATTTGGATGACTGACTGCACCATTATTTATGAAAAATGTATAACTTTAACATCCAAATTTATAGTGGTAAAAGAGAAAAATTATACAATTAGAATCATGAAAATTCTGGTAACGAACCAGATTCTACATTTATATTTATTAATTTGAGTCATGAAACTCTGCTACATGTTATTAACTGTTTATGCAATAGCTATTCAAAGCATGTACACAGTTTCTGAGGTGCTCTCTATTTTTAAAACAGACAGCACAATTTAGTTAGATTAACTTCTAATATGTACAATATTGACTTGGATGATAAAATGTTTCTTTTAAACTTTGAATTTCAATTAAAATATCATGGAAAAACTTAAAACAAGCATTCTGGTATTTTCACCAGAAATTTGTAAGTTCTTTTCTGATATATGCAATAATAAATACTTTATTTAAACGGAATAAATAAATGACTCACTGGATATTTCTGCATGTAATCCCGCTGTGGGCTATGATGTGATTTAGGAGTAGACCTGCCACTCTGTGGTGGAGAATTTCTTTCAAAAGATCTTCCTCTTGCAAGCAAGCTTATTGTTTCTATACTACCAACTCTAGATTCTAGCTCTTCCGCCCTCTGTTCTGTTGTATGCTTTTCTTCCTGGATCAATCTGGAAAAATATATAATGTGATTAATTAATATATATGATAAGAATAAAGCCATAAAAATATTTTTCCAAACAAGTAAAAATGCATTTTGCATGAAATGGAGCTTAAAATTGCTTACACTTGCAACATGATTCTTTAAATCATAAGAATCAATAATTAAATCAGGGTGGCGATCACTTTTGCCGTCTGAGTTTCCCGACTTTTCCAGGTTTTATAAAAAATTCAGAGGTATCCAAAATCTTCAAAATGATCTCGCTTCATTTTCTTCCCCTTATTTAATGCACAGTACGTTCTTAATAGTATGCGAGTTCTACTATTTCTAACTAAATTCAATGCAGAACAAACAAAATTTAATACTCAGAAAATAAAATTTAAAAAAAAGTCTTTTCATTTAGTAGGTTTCAGATAAGTTTCATTTTCATAAACATTTCCTCAATTTTTGCAAGTATTAATCAATATATAACACTAGAAAATTTGTGGGCAGATTACAGAAGATGAGTGGGAAGATATGCCTACCAAACCATTTCTCAGAACTGATTGTCCCAGATTTACTCACAGAAGATGCATACCAAATTATTTACTACACTTTGAAGAACACATAATTTAGCAAAATGATCTGTATTCATAATGTTTCCCAACTTTCAGAGAAAAACGCTCCTCCACCCACACACAAAAAAAAAATTGCTGAAAGCACTAAAGTATGATACTTCATAATTGAACAAAAAGATCTCAAGAAATGGAAAAATAAGCTAATTTTGGTATAACTCCTACTTGAAATTAAATCATCATAGAAGCAAGCAGTTGTGTGGATGCTAACTTGTAGACAGATAAAGAGAAATTTATGATCTCACAAAATTGTCCGATTCTCTTTGGCACGTAGCCAAATTCATATTTGAATTCTACATTTGAGTGTGAGTATACTATAAATTTTATCTCAAAAAGTATCAGCTAATTTAATTAATAAAAGCAACGCAATCCTGGCAGAAATTTTGGTCCCTTGGAAACTTAAATGTACACATCTTCCCAATTGGAGAGTATGCAGAAACGCGAATGGAATCTGTTTTTGACTGTAAGTAAATGACTATTTTCATTGGTTACAAATGGTGTCTCATTCTACTTATGAAAAAAGACCACCGAATTGAGTTCAATAAGAATTATAAAAATAAAAAAATTCCAGTTTTAGAATAAATTTCCCTGACTTTTTTTCCATCTCCTGGAATTCCCTGACCATTTCCGGTTGGCTGGCCACCTTGTTCAATGCATGCAATCTTAATATAAATAAAAGTCATTTTGGGTATGTATGTATGTTCCACATCTCCTAAACCACGACACTGATTTCAACCAAACTTTGCACACTTATTAATTAAGTCAAGGGGAAGATTACTGTCAACTTTTCAAAGCGAAAAAGGTAATTAAATAGTAAGTTAATTAAAAATTAACCGAAACCTTCTTTCTGCTGTAAGTTCGGAGCAAATTATCCCCTGAAAATTATTTTTATACCATCTTAAAGTACAAAATCTCACCTTTTTAATGATACGAGTTTTATATCTGTGACATTTTTCTTTCAATTTTCATTAATTTTTCAGAATTTAATAAAAAGTTGACACACAGACGATTTTAAAATAAAGGAAATTTAATGATACTCAGTTGCTAGGCAACAGTGTAATTACTTTACCATTATTTTTCCTGTTTATTTTTTTTTTCAAATATTGTTTGGCAATGTCTTCATTGGTTCTTAAAGAATTCTAAAGCTTATTTAATTAGATTAAAAATCACCTGTTAGCTTTTAATAATTCAAATTATTCGTGAATGAAGTCGCGGGTAACAGCTAGTAAGTAAATAAAAAAATTTATCAAGTTTGCCTTCAGATACAGCAATTAAACAAACAACAAAAAGAGAGACACAAAAGAAACCATTTTTTGAGATTGTTATACAAATGTTAAACAAAAATGGTGATCACAAATAAAAATTAAGACACTAACAAATTAAACATTTGCTAGGATTTTAAAACACTCGAATCTAGCAAAACATTTGGTAAGTTGGTGCACAGAGAATTTAACATTTAAAAAAAGAAAATATACTTTTAAACAAAATTTTACTCTAAACCTTATTTACACAACACACATCTGCTTGTAGATAATAAAAGATTAATTTTCCAATTTGAGAATGGTCTTTGCCTATTTTTCTAACCTATTTTTTTCACAGAAGGAAATTTACCCTCATGAATAAGGATTATAAAAAAACAACTTAAATTTACTATTATTTTGTTAATGAAGAAGTTATATAACTTGCAGAGTATATTTGGTAATTGTTTGCAGTTCTCTAAAATATATTTTAAAGCTTCAATGATGTTTTTATTCTACATATAGATAAATCCTTCTGATGGATATTTTTCAATCAATTTAATTTTTTCGGCGCAAAAGCCAAATCTCTCAATTAAGATTAATTAGCACTGTTTTTTCAGCCTACATGATTCTGTTCAACATCTTATCTACCAATTATATTATGTGCACACCAAAAATGGGGGAAAAAAAACTAGAACCATGAAGAAAACTTAGGAGAAGTGTGAACTACAGTTCTGAAATACTTCATGATAATTTCTTGTTAAACTGTAAAAACATACATTTAAATAAACTTAATTACTCATGGAAAAAGCCATGGTTTATTTATTCCACTTTCAAAATTCACAAACAACAAAAACACTTAAATATGATACAAGTTCATACTAGCTGCAAGTTTTTTTTTAGCAGTTTCGCTAAAATCTTATGAATTGAATGATAAATTACCATGGATCTATCTATGATTTGTCTTCATTCACAGCAATTAAAAATAATCAAAACATATTGAAACTTCAGGAACCAACATGTTACAGTTCGATTTATCACTAGCTTATTCTTCTATTTATTGACACTACAAAAACACACTTTAACGGAATGACAAGTTTTGGCTCCTGAATTGTAAGTTAAAATACATTTTCCAAGACTTATTAAGAATATGAGACAGATATATGATAAATTTATCAAAGCTTAAAGAATGAGAAGCCAAGTTGGATGTCAAGAAAACCCATAGCTCACTAAACGTGGTGAAGTAAAAGTATAGAATAAAAATATATTATAATTTAAAGAAACTGTGAATCAAGGAATACTTTTATCATCTCATTTTAATAACAAAGATGTCAATATATTTAATAACATTTATATGCACACACTGTAAAGTACCAATAAAAAGAAAATATAGACAGTGAAAAAAAGCAAAGAAACAAAATGATTCTAAATAGGATTTCCCACATAAATTCTTGAACAAAACAGAATAATTTTAAAGTATTATATATATATATATAAAATCTGGTATTTATATACACTAGTTGATCCTGTACAGAGCATCTATCATCAGTTAAATGCATACCATGATTTTCCTGATACTTCTAGAGCCAAACTGGCAATTTAGTGCCACAAGAAAATATGCCAAGACAAAAAAAGGCACCAAGTGGTGTGCGCATAACAAAAAAGTAGTCAATATGGAAAATTCTATTGTGAACATTGCATAATGTCCACCTAAATTTGTGAATTGCCATGATTTTATCTTTGCTGACTTAAACTATTTTGACATCTCATTTCTAACTGATCTCTTTTGAATCATTTCATTCAAACTTTCATTATATTGTAAGAAATATTGTGAATTCATCTTAAACTCATTTTTTTAGAGAAAAAGTTATTTTCACCAAAATGAATATAGTAAAAGGCTATGACTATGAAGTTATGCCTAACATGGCAGAACCATTTTTGTTTTGTAAACAAACCGATCGATGCCATTGGCAAAAGAGATAGATATTAAGCTTCTGTGCCATGTAACCTTAGCATTTTATAAATGTAGATAAATCAAATATTTAATGCCTCTGCCAATAAAAAAAATATAAATATAAAAATGAAAATATTATGGTCAAAAATCAACCATAAAAAAGAAATATGTATGTACAAGGATTCTCTACATTTACATACACAGAAAAAAATTTACAACAATAAATGCTGAAGATTTAAAGTTCTACATTAAGTACTAATACTAACCTGATCTCATTATTAATTGCATCCAACTGTTCTTGTAACATAAGAGCTAATGTTTGTGCATCTGTATGAGCAGATGGTGATAGCATGTCCATCGATTCAAATATACTTTCATTATCATCTGTTTGACTACATTCTGTATCACTGGCATCAAAGGCATGCTGAACACTAGCTAAAACTTGAGCCTGTTCCATTTTTTCCCATTCTTGTTCATTTAAGGTTTGAACCTGAAATTTAAGAATGAAAAATATTTAATAAATAATGATTTAAATGGCAATTTGAAAAAATGACACAACTTTAATATTATTTGATGCTACATTGTTTTAAAGAAAAGGATATGTCTTTAATCCTCTCAAAACCAAAATTGGCGACATTCAAAAGTTTTTATTTTGATTCACTTTAAGAGCTAATTCGCCCTCTAAGATACTTTCTTAAATTCAGCTCACCTAATTAAAACAATGGAATAAAAATTTTATCTATATCAACAAAAGTTTTGAGCAGAAATCATCCGAACTTCCCAGGTACTGTTTCTGTTGAAATTTTAATACAATCTGAAAAGTAAGTTAAAAATGCAATGGGTATTAACAAAAGAAGATAATAAGAGGAACATTATAAATTCTAGGTCATTTTATGATAGCATAGATTATTTCTTTCTCAAGAGATATGACAACAATGATTTTTATATGCAAGTCTTCTTGACTGGCACAACACCAAGTATACTATAGATTTCACTAACAGAGAAGTTGACTGTAGTTGTTAGCTTCAATATAATTACTATTCAAATAAGTTCTGAAGGTCAATTAGTTACTAGTAAGTAACTAATTATCCTAACATTAAAAAGATGTCTCAATTATTTTATTTATGAACAAACTTTTGGTAAAAAAATATAAAAATCATTGATAACAGAAGAAGTCCCAAACACACACAATTAAACGAAAAAATTATTGGTTATATGCTAAACTGGGGTGTGAAACACTCACTGAACCTACAAGCCAATCATTCACGCACATTTATGAAGATTACAAAGCTGCTGTATTTCAATAAAAAATGGAAATCAAGAGAATACTCAAATTATTTAATTAAAAAACATACTTTAGTAGCATCTTCTTCTAAAGCAGCTTGTCTACCTCTCTGAATTCTCCGATTAATTGATGCATTAGGTGAAATGTAATCAATTCCAGAAACCATATGAAATGCATCTGTTGTATCAATGGCAGGTGTACGACTAGGTGAGATGGAACTTGTGACAACAGCTCCAGGAGATAGTGCAGAACGAGTTGGAAACTGGGGAGAAGTTTGTGGAAGAGTTCGAGCAGCACTCAGTCTACAGCAAACAAAAAAAAGTATTATGCCCTGATAATAACAAATAATCCGATTCCAAAGATATTATGCAACATACTATTGAAATGGACTAAAACTTGAATGTAATCTCAGAAAATAGTGGTATATTTTAATAAGAAAAACAGGTGATACTAAACTAACAATACTCTTTGCAATCAAAAACTAACCTAGTTAAACTTTCTGCCTTGAATTGCTGGTAATCCCTACGCAGAGTTTCCATCTCGCTTCGCATTTTGGCTAAATCTGCCACTATTTTATCCTGTAAGGAAATTTAGTCATTATAATACAAAAATAAAATAAAGAATTAACAAGAAATACATGAAATTATTACTAACAATAGCAATAACAAACATAATAATAAGTTTCCTTATTTTCTACAGAATTTTAATAGAGTGTAAATTAAAGAGAAAGTCTATTCTGTAAAACAAAAATCTTAACTATTTTTAAAGCAGATTTTGGAATGTTACAAATAATTAAAAAATATTTTAACAATGAGGCAATCAAAATTTATTTAATATTAATTCGAATAATAGTTAATTACAATTAACAGTCTAATACACAACTGAAATAACTTTAATATGAATTCCTGATATACAAAAACCTTAAACAAAGATGAACATCAAAAATTAACATTACAATATAATATATAGAATAATAAATTTATAGAAGTAGGGGAAGGGTTGCCAAGTCTGGACTGGCACCTAGAATGGACTGGTACCATAACTTCAATGTTATTAAATATTTTGGCCCAAAAATAATCAAATTATGTTGTAATGATGTAAATATGATGCATGAAATAATTTTTAAGAGAAAATGCCATATGGTTACAGTTAGAGAACCAGTGTTTAAATTTAGATATCATCAATTAAATATTTTAACAAAAGACTAATAACCTTTATGCTGTTTTAAAGTAAGTAGCAAAAGATTATGTTATATCTTCAGATATGAAACTTGTTTGGCTACAATTTACTATAATAATTTTATGAAAATAATTTAAAAATAAGGTTAGGGGATTTTTTTTTTTGTTGTCTGAAAGTTGCCTAGATTGGACCATAAACAGTTGCAAAAATTAGACTATTTAAAATTAATGGGGCTATTATCTTGGACTAGAGGAATATCTCAGTAAGTAATCACTAGTAACTCTCACACATTGGAAGTGGAACAAGAAAATCAAAAAGACACCCACCACCCACTAAAAGAGCATTAAAGACATCAAATGTTGGTAAAAAAAAAAAAAAAAAAAGCTGTCCACAGGTTGGGAACTACTGATTTAGTGTATTATATGAATATTTTATATTTGTATCATTATGGTGATGTAATTTATCACACAGTTCTGACTTAAAACATTTTCTAATATTTCAATATTATATATACTTCTTGTATGACATGCAATCATTACGACACCAAGTGATCACTTCAGAATAAATTTGTATACCAGTGTTGTTATATGCCATAAAATACATTCAGAAATTATGCATAGGAATTTTTGAGTGCAAACCTTTTCACTTTGAGTATCTTCTAATACTTTTCTTGTTCTTTCAAGCTCTTGAGCTAGAGAATTCTTTTCTTCTAAAGCATGCATTCGCTCTTTTAGATGTAACTGCAGCCGCTCATTTGATTCAGCCAACAATTTGTCAACAGTAGAAGAAAGTCTTTGGTTATGCTCTTCATTCATTTTTTCTCGTTGCCTGGACTAAAATATGCATCACACATTAATAAAATTGAGCACATATATATTTTAACTTGTGCAGTCAAATCAGAAAAAAAAAAATCTTACTCTAATCAACTCATTACTCTTTTCTTCTAATTGTTGTTCTAACCGTTGTATCCTATCTTCAACACTACCATGTCGGTCTTGAACCTGGTACAGACATTGGAAAAATTGAAATATATATATAAACAAAAACATAGGCAAATTATAATACACAACACTAAACAAACCTGAGCCAAAGCTTCCCCTGCAGCAGCTTCTGCTTTACGAGAGAATTGAGCTAATTTTTGTTCTGTAAGTTCTAACCTCTCTTGAAGAGCTCGACATTTCTCTTCACTCTAAACAGGAAAAAGAGTGTTATAAAGATTAATTCAAGAGAGCTCTTATTACACACACATATATTTAAAAGTAGATCATACAGTGATCAATACATGCAAATAAGACATCTAAATAAAGAACATATGAAATATGAGATGGAAGTAAAAAAAAAAAAGTGATAAAATTTAAGAATAATTTTAATAAAAAATAACAGGTCTTACGAGTAAAAAAAGGGTAATAAGATTTCAAAGAAAGGAACAAACCAGTTTCAGCTGTGCTTCTTTGTTAGATAATTCTTGTTCTAACTTTTCATTCAAATCATGTAGTGATGTAGATTCTCGCTGAGCATTTAAATAACGTTTTTCTAATGTTGATATTCTTTCCTCTTGATCTTCTTTCTGAGCATTATTCTTAAGTAAAAAAGAAAAAAAAAAAATTTTTATTTGAATCATCATGATCAATATAATTCATTTGCAAATTTTAATAGCTATCTCAATACATTCAACTTCAATTCATGAATTCATGCTAACGACATACTTCAAGAATCAAGGTCCATAAAAGATAGGGGGGAAAAAACCCCAAAACAAGAAAGTAAAGTTGACAAATCAAAAAGGATAATTATTTAATATTCAAAGTTAAAGGTATTTTTGTAGCAGTTTTTTAGGTTTAACTAGCAATGGCTAATAAGTAAAGTATAAGGAAGTGCTTTAATTAGTTGCTTTCCAACTTCATTTTTAGGAGACACAATTCTTACCACAATGAGCAAAACTTTATCATGCAAATGAACGCATACAAAAAAAATTAATTCACATATAAAGAGTATAAAAAAGCCACATGGCAGAATTGCGGTGACATAGCGACAATGTCGCAGAATGGCAAAGGTTTCCTGCAGAAAGATTTTCATTTTGGTAACAAATTATACTTTTGGGAGAATTACCAAATTCACACAAAAGTGCCGAGATCGTTCCACAAAACTAGTTTAGTTTTCTGCAGACAATGAATCACTTTTAAACATTCTGGAAGGGAAAGAGGGAAGTTGACCTTTCATTTTCTGTGTATATATATATGTGTGAGTGTGTGTTTTATTTAAACACTAAATAAAACTGAATTTGTTAAAACTAAATATTTTGCTTTATTTATTAATTACTCTTAGATTTGTCAATTTGTAAATTCTTATTTCATGGAACATTCTTGCAGAAAGATTTTGGTATTAATGAAGCTTGTTGCAGTATAATTTTCTGCCACAGGGCACACAAGATACATACAGGATTTTCAAGAGTTAATAATATAATACTCATGACTAAGTGTAAGAATATTATGAAAGTTACTCCCTTATTTTTTTCATCAAGATGAGAATTAAGAATTATTAAAATCCTTTGATCGAAAGAGAGGGAGGAAAAAAAAAAAAAGAATTAAATATGTCAGCTAGACTATCCAGACAAAGCATAATAGCTGAGCAAAAAAAAAGAACCTGAAGTTTTTGTAATTAAATTCAGCCTAAAAAAATATCTATTTAATTAATTACCTCTTTAAGATCTCGAGCCAACCTAGCATTTTCCTCTTGCATTCTAGAAATTTCTTTTTGAGCAGCAGACACACATTCTTCTTGCTCTCTAATTTTGGCACTAAGTTCAGCAATTTTACTACGTGATGCACTCAGCTCCGAGTTGACTTTCTCCAATGTTTCTTGCATTTCAACAACACGGGCTGCTTCTGCAGCAGCCTCTGCTGTTCCATTAGAAACCTATGAAAGATAATTATGCAAAATTAAGCAAAAATTGTGTTACAACTGGTAAATGTACAGCAGTTGCAACAAAGAGATTTTTTAAAAATAATATATACTTCAGAATGAACTAATACTCAGTAATACTAAATATTAATATGGAGAAAAAACTAATATTGCTATCTAATTGGATATTCAAATGACAGAATTTTAAAGATATATACTACTTTGGTAACTAAAATTTAGTAATTTATTTCTTTTTCTTTAAAATAAAAATAAGCATTAAAAAATAAGAGAAATAAGAAAGTGCAATCTTTGAGGAATATAAACTACTGTTTTTTTTTTCACATTTGTTAAATTAGTGGTTAATTCTGAAGAGAAAAAAAAAGTGAAATATTAGTAAATGTCATAGCCGTAGAGGTGGAATCTTTGATTTTTTTAAAAAATTTAATCTCCTTTTAAACTAATATCCAGAATATTAATAATAGCAAAGACAAAAAATGTTTTCAGTAGATTTTAAGGAACAGAAATGAAAGCATAAGAGATTAAGTAATATTCTTAATATTAAATCTCTTCTCCTTAGTCTTTTACTGTCTCAGAAAATGAAATATAAATACATAGAGTACAGACATAAAAATGAACAAAACAATGTAAATCATTTGCTTCCTTAACCTTCCAGCGGACGCACTAAAATATTTCACACGAGTGGGTGGGTGTCGTACTTTTTAGGGCACAATAATTTTCTTCATTTTTACTATGGCAGCTGCAAATTATTTCTTAATAAGACACGTCAGAAAAGCAAATATTTTCATCAAGAATGCAAATTGATTTTAATATTTGCAAAATCTAACATTATACTGAAATCAGAGAAAGTAATGAGATCTAATAATATTATCTTAGAAAAAAGGTATTAAGCAATATATAATCAAAAAATTATAATACAAACTAAGTTTGTACAACAAAGACTTCCTTCTTAGTTACTAATCTTTGTCCTTGCATATGAAAACTGAACTTTTGCTAGAGAGTGCCGCTTACAAGTACAATATATATTGCACCTACTGCATTTCATGGATTTTGATGATTGTTTTCTTTCTTTGAAACACAAACCTCAAGCTCTTTTCTCAATTCTGGTAACTGTTCACTTGCTTTTTCAGGTTGTCATATATAATTTAAACTTAAAGACATGGTAAGGCATATGGCGAAGATCAGATTTTTTGGGCTGTAGTAGCGAGGTGTTTTTTCATAAGACTAAGATAATTAAATAATAAGATAACTAAGATAATTTTTCGTAAATAGTTTTTCAAGAAAAATTCTTCGGTTTGGTGGATTATTGGCAGGCTAATTACATATTAAATATATTTGATAATGTAAAATGAAATATTAGATCACCCTAAACCACACTTGTTTTATAATTATCAAACTGAAATGTTAAGACGTGAACAAAATTATCAAGTTACATGAGCGGGCACGCTGCATAAACTTTACGACAGAAGCATATAACAGTATGAAAACACCTTGAAACTCGGATAAACCCATTTAATCCTGAAGAGAGGGGTCGCATGAAGGAATAGCTTTGAGAGTTTTGACTCTGAATAAGAAAACATGGTATGAAAAATCCCGTTTGACATAAAATTTGCACAGGCACGCCCGCTGGAAGGTTAAAAAAATTAGAGTCAGCAATGAATGTTCCACAAAACTTAGTTTAAGCATGATGAGAGAAAATGTTTCTCAAATGCCTTAAAATTATAAATGTAGTGTGGCAGAACTCTGTTGAAATACTTTTCTTCCACAATTATTTTTTTACAAAAGGAAAATCACCACTTCAAACCTTGGAAATGAGAGTAGCTTCTTCTCCATTAGCAGGCTTCCTTTCTTCTTTTAATTCTAATGTTACTCCTTTGGTTTTATACTGATTAAGCTGAAAAATGAAATTATAAAAATGATAAATTTGTGTTATATAAAATTTTTCATGAGAACAATGAAACTATATCATGGGGATATCATAGAAATAAATGTGTAATGTACCTCTTCATTTGCTTTATTAAGTTCCTCTTCTAATGTAGTGACTTTGTCTAAAGCAACTCGCAACCGTTCTCGAACCTGAAAAACAAATGAAATTAAATCAATAAATTGCAGAAAAACTAACAGTAGTGCTAAGCATTTTATAACAATAATAGAGCATATTATTCCATTAAATTTCTTTGTAATGAAAGCAGCATATACAAACAAATGAAACACTCAAAACAGGAAACAGCACAGAAAAAAAAAAAAAATATATCAAACAGATTGTTAGATAGAACAACCTTTTATGCCTTGAATAGTTTGTTTAAGCCAGCAGAAGTGAAACTGGGAAGCTTTTTTCTGTCTTTTGACATGCATTTTCAAAGAAATTTGTTAATTTCATGATGATATAAAAAACTAATAGGATGTCATCAAGTTCCAATAAAAAACATTTGTGACCTCAAAATTTTCTTGACCATAATTTTCTCAATCATGATTTTGGGTTTCAGAGCTATTTAACATCCAAAATCTTAGTATAATAAATAGAAATAATTATTAAGCTAAATAATTATTTCTATTTATTATACTATTAAAAATTATTAAAATGTTATTCAGAGCATTTGATATTCTTTAATTAATCAACAATGATAGATTTTGTAGCATTTGCCCATGAATGTATTAGCATTTAAAATTACTCTAAATGCACATATGCATTTTTATGCACATTTCAAAAGGTTTCTATTTTGTGAATAAAACTGATAGTCCAATCAATTTTTTAATGCAAAAAAGTATGTATATTACATGATGCATTACAAGTAAAACAAGTCTCAAAATTTGGAAAAGTTTAGCCACATACAGCACACTGAACTGCACACAAGATTTTACCAGGCGATTTTAGATGTCTCTCAGTCTTACAGCAAAATTGATCACTTTGGGTTGGTTGGGCGCAGTGTAGTCTAAGATGGCTCTGTGCCATCTTAGATTACACTGCGCTTAACTATGGTTACAGCTCATTGTCTTTTTTTACTTTTAGTTTTAAAGTGAATGACTCACATTTATTAGTAAACTTGCTTAAAAATATCAGTATTCATCAGTTTAAATGATTTGATTATGAATAAAAAATATAATTTGCTCCAATTTAAAAGCTTATTTCTTTGTGCTAAAAGACATCATACCAAAATAATTGGCTGCTTAGAGGGCTAGTTTTTCAACCATCACTTTTATAATAAACCACTTATGATTTCAAAAAATACCAATCAAAGTACAATTTTCTAATGCTGTTTATGCTTGTAAAATAAATTATGCAAGCATAAAAATTTATGAGAACAACCAAACTTTCAGACAAACAATTAAAAAACTTGCAAAATATTATATAAAAATATACAGAATAAGAATTTTTAGTGAGCTTACTCAAACTTACAGGAAGTAATAAAGGTAGCATCGTCATTTTAATTATTCTTTCTTTTCAAATATACACTTAAAAACTAAAGGCTGTTATTAGATGCAGCAACTTACCTTCTCATCTAAAGCTTTATGGTGTTCGAATAATGATTTGAGAGCTTTAAGAACTTCCACCTCAGATGATACACCAGCAGGAGACTGTGCTTGTCTTTTGACTACAGTCATTCTTAAGGATCGTTCATGACGTGAAACAAGGCACTCCAAATGCTCCAAGAGCAACTATATCCACAATTAAAATATTAATGAAGTGGAGAGAATAATTAAATAATAGAGCTACATTACAAAAAGTTTACTTGATCATAAAGCATATAAAATGCAGTATGACAAATATTGACAACAAAACAATGAGTTTCAAAGATGGAGTTGTTTAAATTAAGATGGATTTTTTTCTTTTATTAAATTCATATTATTGTTCATTTGTATTTGATCAAATGAAAATCATACTAAAAAGGCCTTCTATTGGGGATAACAAGACCTACAATTTTTCTCAGAAGAATAGTTGGCAAGTTTAGATTGACAGGCATCATATTGAAAAATGGCAGAGCAAACATACCCCATAGCAAAATCACATAGCAGATGGGTATAATGGAGTTTTTTCTGAGTGTATTTAAGGTTTTCCTTAAATATGTATACTAATGATTTTTGGGAAGTGCTCAATGAAAGCCTTTCCTTTCTCTCCCTGCTAGGCATGAATTAGTGATAGCTGTTAATTAGATGCCTCCCTCCTAACACCATCACAAATTCCCACACCAAGTCAAATTTTGAGTTTTGTGATGCTCTTAGCCACATGATCCACAAAAATGTTTTCTAAAAAGTAATCTACACATCAATATTTTAGACTCATGACTTGACAGGTACTTTCCTAGATTAGTGTAAAAAAAATTAACAAAAATACGAAATATAATATACTGAAAAAAAAAAAATGCTAAACCAAATGTCAGTCAGCAAAGAAGATTATATGATAATTTTTCTTTCTAATAAAAAAAAATATTAATTAAAAGGGCAATGAGATAAATAACGTTCAACACACACCTGATGAAAAAAAAAATAAGAAAATATTAAGTAAACCAGAAAAAAGCACAATTGTAGAAAACCATCAACAAGCAAGATGACAAAAAAGTTTTGGCTTTTGAACTCATTGAGCAAAACTAAGATAATCTCATCAGATCATATATTTTCATTTATCATACATAATATATTTTTCATTTCATTAAAACTAGAATTAACCTGTTCAATTATTTAAAAACGATTACAATACTCCCACAGGATTCACTTTCATAAATGTAAAAATCATGATAAAAGGCAATTATTTACCCTGGTATTGTTCCTCTCAGCTTTGAGCTCTGTAATTTCTTCTTCTTTTTCTAATAATTGCTCTCGGGATTGGTTTAATTCTTTTGTTAGTGTAGCAAATTCCTGCAGATAAAATAACGGAAAAAAACATGTATTAACAAAATAAAATGAAACAAAAGTCAAACTCAGGATTGTCTGAATAATATTTTAAAGCAAAATCTATGATAAATTTGCAGCTTCAATGAAAACTTTTTAAACACCTAGTATTTAAAAAAATAATTATAAGATTTTAATTTCTTAGCATCACTAGGTGATCAATGAACTTAATACATCTATTCAGCATTATTATCATTAATCAATACTACAAACTGACACTTTTAATTTAATAAATAATACTGAATTAATTTGAACAGAGAAAAGGGAATAAGATTATTTTAAAACTTTTTATTAAATTTTTAAGTGGTGTCAAATACATCAATACATTTTAAAACAGAATGACAAACACCACTAAAATCAAGAATGAAATTTAGAAAACATAACCAAAATCAATCAGCAAAAATCTTCATTAGTTTAAACTTGTCTGTTAGGAAATTTACATTTACTTATATTTGCATTAAATTTATACTGACAGAACAGCAACTTAGGGATGTAGCTAATCACTACCACTTCTCAAATATTACAACTGAAATTCTGGACACATTAAAGAATTTTTTAAAAATGGATTCTAATTCCTATAAAATTAGTAAAAAAAGATATGATGAGTAGTGTGATACTTCACACTATCCACGCTTAAATTAGAGGGGGCATTTAAAAAAACATGCAAAGACTAAACATTTACACATTGATAATTTCAAAATAAAGCATTCATAATGGTGCCCTTCCTAAAAACACTTTTAACTGCTTTTGAATTTATTGTTTTAATATCAGCTCTATTCTATTTCCGGTATTCTAATCGCTTTTGTTGAAAGACTGATTTGACATGTAATTGCAAACAGGATTAAAAATGTGTTAACATGAGAAAAATAGATGTATGGCATTCAATATCATTGGAAGGATATTTCAAAAATGCATAAAATTCGTTTTGTTTAATTTGCAATAGTCTTGCTCAGTATAATAAAAAAATAATTGGTTACGAAATTTTAAAGACACCCTGCCAAATTTGAACTGCGAATGTTAACAGAAACGGCCCAAAAAAAAAAAAAAAAAATCGGGAGAGTAGGCATTCTCTATTTGGTCACATATCATTCTTTTTTAAATGTCTGAAGTGGGAATAAACTTCTGTCTGTAGGATGGCCTTTCCTTTTGCAGCAACAGATCAATAAAAACTTAAATTTTCGAAGAATGGTCTTGAGGTGCACATTATCAACATTGAAAGTTTATTTGCTCCAAATTTGGCAGTTCTATACTGAACGGCCTGTAAAGCGCCGTTGACTGCCAAATCATTTGCCTTTAAACGCAATACAGAGTAGAACCCCGGGAATCCGAACTAATTGGGGCTGACCTCTGTTCGGATCACGGGGAATTCGTATTATCCGGGTAATTAGGTGATATATTCTTGATATACCAAATGCAGAAGAGTATTGACTCTGGGTGCTCTGTGAAGGCGTACGGAAAGAGCACTCGGCGATTCGCACAATACAGTGGCAAACAAGTTGAGCGTAAAAGAAAGATATCTTAAATTGTTTCTACTCATTAAGGTGTTGTATTCATTCTTAAATACTTCTTTTAAGTTAGGAATAAACATGCGCTTTGTTTCGGATTCGTAATTGTTATTTTAAAAAAGGTGTTCGGATTATCCGGAATTTCGGATAACCGGGGTTCTACTGTATTTGTAAGTAAAGTTGTCTTTTCAAACAATTTTCGTTTTAATGCCATCATTACAAATAAGAGGGGCACTTTCATACTTCAAATAGGTATAAATTCATAAATATATAGCTTTTGCCATCTAATACATAAAATACGCAAATAATGCCGGCAAAATGCATACTTTCTACAACTGATCAAAACACAGTACAGATTTGAAAATTATATCTAAAAATTGACCCGAGTGAAATAAAATTTTTATTAATTTATTTTTCTGATATTTCCTTTCCGTTTTTTCGAATTTGTAGAAACCAAGAATCTTGCGAGTTAAATCATTAACTCTCCACCACAAACACAAGACTGCACAGTAATTTCAGTCCCGCTTTCATCACTTAAAAGTTGATCGATGATAATGTAAAATTAAACGTTATGAAGCTAATACACGATGGTCCAAGTCTATTTTTGCATGCTTTAGTTACATTAGAATGAATGCGAAGTAGGAAGAGCAATTTATTCCTCTATTATAAAAAGAGTTGGGAACATTCTTGAACACGAAATGCACACATTAACAACTGGTAAAATTCGAAAATTTCCGAAGTAATGATCAGGAATTAAAAGAGAAGGTTTCTTATTCGTTTCCCGAATTTCACACAGAAGATTACGATCATAAAGGCGTGGATAAGTAATGGTGGTTATGAACTTGAAATCTTTCTTTAAATTTATACGTAACAGAATATGATTACAGTACTATTTAACATCTCACATCCACGAACACTTAACCCGTCCATAGAATTAGGGTCTTATCGTGCTAAGTTTTTTGCAATGCAATGATAACTTGCCAAAATAGGATGGTCCTTAGTTCGATTGTTCTTAATTTCGTTCTATTCGCACGAAATGTTTCCCGGGACTATCCTGTCCTAATGTCAAATCGTTTGAGAATCGAGAAACTGAAGATTGGGTGCAAAGACAACGTCCTTCTCTTTCTGCACTTTTAAGGCGATGGCTAAATCTAAAGAATATTTCGGAAAAAGGGAGTTGGGGTCTTTAATTTGCAATGAAGCTAATTTCAACAAAGAGGGCAACCTGAAAAAGAAGATAAATTATTTACAAGCAGAAATGTAGATTTTCATTTATGTTTCTCAACAAACGCAACATAAACAAAAATCTCACACAAAGTCACAGCATTCAAAATATTAAAGTTAATCACTCGAGTTACCAAATCTCTTTTATTGTATAAGAAATAAGAGAGTCACTACTCTTTGCTCGACGCATTTTTAATTTCCACAGTGCACAGCTGATATCATCAACATCTACTGACATCTTTACGAAAAACCCAGAAATTTTGTTCGAGATAATAAAATGATACCGAATGATATCTGTGCAACTCTTCTTTTGATCCCAATTTTAGCGGGATATTACCAAATGAGTCGCAAAATAAGTAGTTGATTGCTAAAACACGCACCAACTTTCACTTCGGCGTTAAACTATGGATTATACATATCTAAGTGAAGTTTGTTTTCCATGCTCCCGCTAGGGCCCCCCCCCCCCCCTACATTTTATTCTGTGGCATTTAAACTAAAAACTACAGAAAATCACAGCAGATGAAGAATGTTTTAAATCAGGGACTGTTGAAACAGATCGACCTTTTTTCGAAATCCAAACAATCTTTAACTTAGACCAATTTAAGACACTATATCAAATCCGAAGGCAGTAAATTAACAAAATCTTTATTGAAATAAAGAATATTTCATGGTAGTTTGAATATAAATGCAGATACTGGTCATTTCCAAATTAGCATACTGGTTACAGCAGGTCACACTACTGTACAGTATAGAATGCCTGGTGCCTCCATGAAATTGCAGATCTACGTGAAAGACGAAGAGTGTTTTCACTTGTCTCCTTTCAAAGGGGAGCTTATATCTTACAAAATATTCCAGCAAGAACAGCACCAAACAATATGGCAATTTCGATAGTTCGAAAGAAAAATGCAGATTCGAGCAGTAAAAAATTTGCGGATTGATAAGACAAATTTCAAAGTCCATCAGCGTTTCAGGTGTCCTGAAATTGTATACCGATTTCGCAATTTCAACAGAAAACTGATCTGGTAAGAAAAAGAATAATTCAATAAGTGAAACAAAAAATTTAGCCGTAATTAAAAGGTTAATAAATTTTGCAGATCTCCTTTGAAACCGATAACTGAAATCTGTGAATATCTTGTTACGTTCTAAGTTGGAGCATTGTGAGAAGACAGCATACTAAATTTGGTAGCTTTAAACTAAATATTTAGAAGTGAACAAAATTTTTTCGCGACCATTAGAGAAAAAACGAAAATTTTGAGAGCGTATCTTAGTTCTAAGTTGCAGTGACGTAAAAGTTCAAAGCAGGAGATTTGTTCAGGGAACAAATGATAAATTATATTAAGGGAGACTACAGAAGTCAGCCGCCAGAATTTTCCTAACCCTCAGCATACAAAAACATGCAATTTTTGATGAAGTATGGGCGCACGTGTCGGGTGTACACGCAACTTATAAATTATATGAATTATTTAACAAACTTTGTTTCAAAGTTAAATGTCAGAGATAAACGTTTAAACTACTATTTCTTACCTTTTGTACTGTGCAAGCAAAGATAATATGTGAAGCTAATATACTGAATACACTTATTCTTTAATTGTTACCACACATTTTTGAAAAGTTATACATTTACAGGACTATTTAATAGTTTGGAAATTTCAAATTAATAACAGAAGTTTGAATTGCACTACAATGATTTTGCAATTCTCCTAGAACACCTGTAGATTTCTTTTCTTCAAGAATCGGCAAATACTCCCTTCGAAGCAAGTTGAAATTTACGCCAACTTAATATTTTTGTAGAGCTAAGTTTCTAATATCCGACAATACATTCCAAGAACGTTAAAAAGTACAAAACAACCGATAGTGAAATAATAAAATAAATCATAAATAAAAAAAAACTCAGCTTCAGCTCTTTCCTAGCAATATGGATCAGCTATTTAAGATTGTAAGAATAATACAGAGATGGAATCGGGTTTTTAAGTCATTATTTTATTCACAAGACCACTCACAATGATTAAATGAAGCATCTGTTCCCTTTATATTAAGAAAACACAAGACGTGCATTCTGCTAATGCAAATCTTTCTACAGCGGTAAGCTAGGGATGTAACGAGTAGTGATTTGGCCGAATAACCGAATAACAAATTTTTAAAAACATTTTACTTTTGATTGTAAATGAAATATTTTTCAATTTTTAAAAGAAAAAAAAATTAAGATTAAATAAAATTCAGTTTTTATTATTTGTATGTTTAAAAAAATGTTAGTATCTTTATAAAATTTGAATACCTTAATTCCAATAATAAGAAACTTCCTAAATTTTGGGATTGTTTCAAAGAAATAAAAGAGTCATCATAGCAGAACATGACAATGACAAACACAGAAGAAAACTGAAGGGATAAATTAAAATTACTAGAAGTAAATTCCTATTTTGATAAAGAACTTCTAATAGGTAGGATGGAGTGTGCACTTAATTGGTGGAAAAAAATTCGAAAAAATTTCCAAGGTTTGCAAATTTAGCAAGAAAATATCTTTCAGCACCTGCAAGCAATATATAGTGACCGTTTATTTTCTGAAGCTGGTAATATAAATGAAACCATATGGAGCAGACTTCTATAAATGATGTGCAACATTCTTAAACACACGTATGTACTATGCAACTTAAAATTGGATAAATGTTATATTTTTTATAACAAATGTACCGGAATGTAATCCTGTACTATTCTTTATGAAACATATTTAAAACATTTGTTAAAAACATTTTATCCTGAATTTATTCTGCCGAATATCTGCTTAGCATTCGGCCAGACTGGATGTTTGGGAAAGGCAGAATATGCCTCAAACTTAATATTTGCTACATCCCTAGTTGATATTACACGTGTATGAAACCAAACCAAACAGACTTGCTCCTGAAAATGCTGAAAAATTATTGTTCTTGTGCCAAAATTTCAGGCTTTGCAGTGATAAATTAAATGTAACTTTAATAAATACACCTATGCAACTTAAAATTGGGTAAATGTTAAGATTTTTTTGATAATAAATGTACTGAAATGTAAATCTGCAATATTCTTTATTAAATGTGTATTTAAAAGCACATTAAAGAAATTATTATCATAAATATATTCGGCCGAATATCTGCTTACTTTTCGGCTGGCCGAATACTGAATAGTTGCCGAATATTCGTTACATCCCTACTTTAAGCTAGTAATGAAGTTAACGAGAGAGAGAGAGAGAGAGAAAAATGGTATTAGTACCGCATCTATCCTAATTGCAAAATTTAAATATAAACAGGAAAATGTCCCCCTATCGGATTTTATAGAACCTTTCTATAAACACTAGCTACATTAAGAAACATAAGGAAGACGATCTCAATGATTCAATTTAGTACGGCTTTTTTTTTTTTAAATGCAACACACTTAACAGCGTTTTAGATCCCTTAGATCCGAATGCAATTCCGTGGGAGGGGGAGTTTTTGCTTAACAGTGACTTTCAGAAAAGCAAAATAAAAGAAAAATTTTCTCATTTACTTTGTATACTGCCTCTAAAAAATTTATTCTACATTCTTCAGGAACAAGAAACTGAACTCCCAACAAATTAGAAACGGTTTACTGAAATCCAACAGTAAATTAGATTTGATCGCATTTTAAAAATTTAGATTCTCTTTTTGAAATGCACATAATTTCGAAATGCATTTGATAGCAGATGTCCCAATGCCAGAGCCAATACAGATTTAATCGAATTTAATTCAAAGCAGAGCATTATAACAATGACAAGAAAGTTTTTAAATAATGCATTAAGATTTCGATAAATTGTCACTTTTCCGGGAGTGCAGTGTACGCTTTGAAATGCTTAATTATCAAATAAGGCAGTTAAATTTTAGATTAAAAAAAAATTAACACTTCAAAACTTTTCAGCATCCTTCTAGTAGTGCAGACATCAACGATGTTTGCTATTTTTTAGGGACCTTGAAGACAAACTGGTGGTTGTGGAGCTTTTCAGAGAAAATTTTATTACGGGGGGGGGGGGGTTTTCAAGTTCCATTTCAAATATCTGGAAAATTATCGTGGAATACAAGATTCCAAAAAAATTAATTATAGTAAAGTAAGATGTCTAATTTTTAAATTCGTTGTAAATTAATTTTGGCCAAACCACATCATTTCACAAAATTGCTTTCTACATTGAAAATAAATAAATACAAACCCGTTTAGCTTGGTTTTTTGGATGTGGGGAGGAAATTATAACTTGGAAGTATGAATATAAAATAGTTGGAATTTCAGGAACTGCTAGTTAGAAGAATTGTTTTTCGGAATGAAAAGAATTTTGGCAAGCTGTCCACAGCTATTCAATAAGTTATCCCTAAAATGATTGCCCACTGGCTCTTGAGAAAAACTTTCGAATCCAAAGACTTATGCATTTTTGCTTAAGGTGATTAAAAATGTTCCACAGTCTGCACAGCAGTCGGGCAATCAGTGCCCAAGGATGTACTGCATTAGGACATACGTAATATCATTCATATATTATAACACCACTTCATGTCCCTTATCTAGAACCATTATGATTCTTTGTATTCGGCTTAGATGGAGATGAAATGGAAACATACCAGAAAAAAAAATTTAAAAAGCAATTTAGCAATCTAAAGAAAAATTTTGAAATAAATTAAATAACTAAAACAAGGAAACTTAAATAATAACAGAAATATCCATAGTATCGCTAGAAGAGTCTATCAGTAGAAGAGTCCATGGTATTACTACAGACTTTCCTGATGTTTTTTAAAAACAAATCTTGATATTTTCTGATGTTGACTGAATAACGAACTGGTCTGAACTTCGAACTCAATAAAAGAATGAGCAGTTGACAATCTGATTTTTAAGGATCTGGACTGAAGAGCTGACTGTTGACAAGCATAAACCTAACAATATTGTAAATTTTATTTCTTGACCATTGATTACCAGCAATATCATTCATAATTAACCAATGAGTAATATAGTTGTTCTAAAACAAAATTTAGAAAATAAGTCAATACTTATACATCCGGAATTTCCAGATTTAATAAAATTATATATGTAATGATTTCACTTTTAATCTTCTTTAAATTAATTTCTTAACGCCACCTAAGTTTTAATTGTAAACGATTTACTTCTACTTCAATCTTAAAGAACCGCACTTCTACTTTAACGTACGAAGTCACGAGATCTTCGGGACTTTTCCCGTTTTCTCATCAGTATACAAAAGGCATGACTGCCGCCATCTTTCTTTCTTTATGATGCAACTTATGCGATTACTTCCTGTTAATACGCGCTGTTTTTTGCGTGCACTTTCTGAACAATGGCCATGGCGTCGAATCACCTGAAGATTTAAAAATCATCTTTCATTCATTAAAGATAATATTTGAAGACTTCAAATAAAATATTTTTGGATTTAAACGACTGCCATCTTCTTCCATCTGCCTCTGAACTTCACCTAAAGGAATAATATTTCATATATATTATATTGAAAAAACACCTGGAATTCTGGATATATCCGGAACACAATCATCTCTGAATATTATGTATTAATGTGATTAAATAATTACACAGGCAAATGTATATATTTAACACATTTCAACTTTAAAAAACATCAGATACGCTTCAGATGAAAAAAAAAAAAAAAAAAAATCTACCCCCTTTCCACTGACGATAAATTTTCGACATAAGGCGCACGAACATCATTGTCCACGCAAATAAAAATGAAACGCACGTGTCCTATTTTATCAGACTCTATCGATGTTTCAATTAAAACTTCAATATTTGAATATTGAGAATTTTCAAGTATTGAAGTTAAATGGGAATACAATCAAACAATGATTTAAATACGGAAAGAGTAACGATTAATATGGGCACAGTATGAAATTATTTTTGAAAGGTTAATTGACATAATTTAACGAGGTATTAGGAGAATCAAGTAGCAACCAAAGAGTTAAACTGTGTGAACAACTCCACATCATAATTAAATTAAAACAACGAAAGCGGCATAATTACATAATTTTGCATAACATCTGGGATATAACTCGCAGACAAATTCTCTAATTATCAATGTTTTGAAACCAATGACAATAAGATAAACTGGCTTTCATTTCACTCTAAAACTTGCACAGATGATATGGTTTTGTAAATCTCGAAAGCTAAAGGATATGAAAAGGGGTGATATTTCAAGGCGTCAAGGAGATTGATTGAGTTATCAGTAAGCCAAATAGAAATAAAATAGGGTATTTAAAATCTGTGAAATTGTATGTCTTAAATGTTAAACACTGACATTATACGACATGTGATGATGTAGTACCAGTGTAGTGATGTGTAGTGCAAGATCGAATTTGGATTTATCAATAAAACAGTGTACAGTCGCGCAGTGACGAAACAAGAGGGGGGCAACCGGGGCAGTTGCCCCGGGCGGCAGCCGCTAGAGGGCGCCAGTCCAGGGGAGATGAAAAATTTAGGAGAAAAATAATAAAAAAAATAGAATAACAAATTATGTTTTACTTTTTAATTTTCTGTTTAAATTCTGGGCCGGAATCAAAACCAGTTGTAATATTAAATAATTACGTAATATTAAGATGTGTCTGTTGATAAAATCCAAGCAACGCCGGCGCAACGAGACGTATGGGTGTGACTGATGGATTCGAAGAGGAATGTGGGAAAGCATTGCACTACAGCTTCCTTCCGCGTATGGGCTCATATTACACCCGAAATGGGCTCATATTACACCCCTCTATCACCCCTTTACTGAGTAAAATCGTCCAAAAGGGGCAGTCTTCGGATATTGAAACTGACGATAGAAGAAAATTCCGTAGCGTAACCTCACTCTGCTATTCAACGAAAGATGTCCAGAAAATTGTCGGGCGTTGAAAACCGTAGAAAAGCTAAAGAGAGAGAAAAACAAAGTCATCTGTCCTCCTCATTTTTGTCTTCGTGGCTAAAAGAAAATACCAATGAAGGTAAATGGTATTAATCTGCTCGTTTTCTTTGTTAACTATCATCTTTTCAAAACTATAATTGGACAAGTGGTTGTCCTTTCGAATTTTGTCTACCTTAGGCACACATTAAACCAGTGGTTCTCAAAAGATGCGCCCTAGAAGATTTTCGGGTGAGCCCTGTGGTATTACAGAGAAGTATGTGTCCAGATATAAAAAGAAATATATTTACTATTTTTGTTATCAGTTTTCCAATTCAAAGAGAGTTTTCATTGCAAACAGCTAACCTTTCTGATTGCTTTTTTCCCCTTATCATTAAACACAAGGAATTGTCTCTTGAAATCTTTTTGGTTTTCCGTAAAAGAAGAATATGTGTCAATATCTAAAAAAGCTTTAAACTTTTTACTGCAATTTTCAACATCATATTTATGTGAATTAGGATTTACCACCATTATGTGTAAAAAAGAGAGGAAATCTTCAATGTATTGATGAGGAAATAAGTGTGCC
>BGPR01015541.1:0-21512 GCA_013235015.1 Araneus ventricosus
TTTTACTTTTATTCTTTTATACTTTTTTGTCTTTCATTTTTAATTCATCATTATAAATATTATGGAATCAAGTAAATACGTTTTTTTCCATATTCACTAGATGATGTTAATCGTATAGAATCAAAATATCACTAAAATTAATCGATTCACTGATATTTAACACTCACGCAAGATTCACTTCGAAAATATTAAAATAATGTATTGTCATAAAAAAAATATCTCAACAACAGAAATCTAGCACATTAGGAAGTGTGTGAAAAATGTTTATAATTTTCCATCTTCACAAACATAACCAGCGGGAGTGGTCTCCCTAAACTTTCTCGTATATTCCTAACACATTTAGAGAAAAAAGTAAGCTAAATGGCAGTGAAACGAACAACAAAGTAGGCGAAACGTCATACCACGATTTCCCGATGTCGTCCAACGCGGAAGTGAAATTAGAAGCCGGCGTGATTACCAATAGGGCTGGGTGTAAGATAAAGAGAACGAAATTTGCAATTTGAAATCCTTTTTGTAACCGATTGACTCAAAAATTGGACACAAAACTACCATTAAGGTAAGAAGGCCACATACCAAATTCCATTTATCAAGGTATTTTTTAAAGAAGTTATTGCGTTCAAAAGTATGCGATTATACAGACAGACAGTCAATCCTTTGACGTATTTGGTCGAAAATTTGACACAAACCTACATTCCTGATGATAAAATTGTGTACCAAATTTTATCCACCTAGCTATTAAGTTTGTGAGTTACCGTGTTCACATTAACACGGATATACAGATAGACAGACTTCCCGTGGACGAATTTTATCCAAAATTTGATAGAAACCTAAAAATTAAGTCTAAAGACCACATATCAAATTTTATCCTTGTATATTTAATAGTTTTTGAGTTATCGTGTTCACAGACAGACACACAGACAGACATAATTCCAAAATTGTGTTTTTCAGACTCAGAGAGGTCTAATGCGTGAAGATTCGTTAAAATCTCGAGTTAGAATTTTTTGACAATTACAATACTTCCTCTTTGTATACTTCGTATACAAGAAAGTAAAAAATGTCAAATTAAATAAATCGTGTAAAATGTTGGCAATGAGACAAGTTTAAAAACTTAAATTAAATTATACCTTCTGTTATTATAACTACCGCTTGAAATGTACTATAATATCTGTAGGATTAAATGTACGTAATTATGCATTAGAGCTGGTGTTCTCAGACTTTTGTCTCTCACGTCACCACTTTTCACCAAAAAATTTTTCTACACCACTGGAGAAATGAATTTAAAAAAATTTATAAATAAAGCATTGATTCATAATAAACTCAATAAATTCAAATTAAAGCACATTATATTTGCCTATCGAATGAACTAATTGAAAAAAATCATTAATTTAAAATTTTACCAATAATTTAATTTACAATTCAATATTTATGTATAACTAATTTTTATTGAACTTATATTAGCACAAACAATTACAGTGCTACTCTGTTGAAGGAATTTGTTTTTATATAATGATTTGAATCTGTTAATACCAATCCTCTTAGCATTTTTCATTGGCATTTAATCATCAACTTAAAAATATTAAGAGGTTTTATTACTTAACTAAAAATTCATAAGTGTTATACTTTTAATATAAATTGATCATTATGCCTCTCTGCACTATTATTTTAATTATGGACATGTAAGCACATCTGACTTGCCACGAATAGATCAATCATTTATGAAGTCATTAGAGTAGAAATCATCTGAAAATTGAACTTCGGGATATACATTGAGTTCCTTACATTTTCTTCATTCTAGTGTAAACGTCGGTTCCAATAACACCCTTTACCGACAAAAATTGCATTCCTCTATGCTGAGCCTGTTTCGAGAAGCCCATGGAAAGGTGTCATTTCTGTTCCACTAAACTAAAAACCGTTTCTAGCAGCTTTATTTCAGATTTCTTTCCAGAAATAAACAGTCACCTACCAGAGAAATCTCCTAGTCTCCTAGTTAAGCAGTTAAAGCCCGAATAAATTTATTCCATAAATTTCAATAAATTTCTATTAAATTATTTTTAAGTCATCAAGATTAAGTTAACTGTGAAGTAAAATTAACATCCGAAAAAAATCATTTTTGGTTTCATTTTATTCTTTCAAAAACCTATAAAAATTTGAAGGAAACCATTTTTTAAAAACTTTTATTTACATGAATATAAAAGATTTTGAAATTATAGTAAAATATCAAAGAATAACGATTATTTTATAATTCCTTGCATTACCTCAAAAATAAATCAAAGGAAAATTTTAAAAATTCAAAATGGCGACATTTTGACTTCAACATCTGACTAACTGGTGGTATGTACATGTTGAAAATTGTTTAGTGTTTTGGGAATGCCTGTTGACTTGATAGATGAAGAAAAAATATATATAAAATGGAGTGCTTTCGATTTAGCTATGGAAGTGAAATGTAACTCTCCTAAAATAAGACACTGAGCGTCAACGTGTTATACCACGTGTAATCTTCTCAAGGACAGCCACAGTCGTATGTTGACTTGGCGTGCCATATGCAATCAAAATACTGAAATTAAAAAAAAAAAACATCAACGTATTCAAAAGAAACTCTGCTGTTGCCAACCATTCTTAAAAAGCTATGAAATATACTGCGATTATAAACGATTAATGTAAAAGGTTTTCCGAATATTTCATCGTCGAAATGTTAATTAATGCGATGATCTGTAATTATTTTTTATAATCTTTTGAAACCAAAGCATACTCCACTATTTTATATAAATATATTTCAACAACATATTTTATGCACTTGCAGAACTTCAACAAAAGAAATTTTTAGAACTTCAGTGGACAAATTCTTTTCTCCCTTTTTTATGATTCTCAAAGGATATTTTGATATTAGGGGAAAAAATGTCGCTGCAGAAAAACTCTTCATTAATAAGACATCTTTCACCATTAATCATAAAATCTTCGTAAATCTGATAATAGTACATTAATATTAAAATTGATGTAATGTACATTAAGTTGATTTATGTTTTCTTTTCAAACAGGATTAAAACAGACCTTCTCTTAACTATGGTTTTCATTAGATAAATTCTTCTCGTATTTGCTCATGATTAATGGATCAGGACCGCAAAAGCTTTTATTTTATAGCTGGGGCTATAATTCACGAAAAACATTTGATTATTAGTAAGACAGGAATCAACATTCATTATATAATTTTCAAGCTAGTGTATTCTCGTGATATTTTTAAAGATCTTTTCAGCTTAAACTCAGACGAGTACATTTTCTAGTGTGTGAAACAAAGGGCTGATTCTCCAGTTATTCAGATGTGGCATTTTTCCTTTTTGTATTGCAAAGGAATTAATTCCTAGCAAGGATTATTGCTTTTACAATTTTAAATTGTTAAATTTTAATCCGATTATAATAATTCCAAATGAGAATTTCTTATTAATGCTTTTCATTCTTTGCTGTTTCATCATGTTGCTTTTGATTTAGAACTGCAACAGAAGAAGAATTAATTAATTATTCGTTATTTTAATTGTTTAGTAGCATTGATTTTGGATCAAACATCTCATTTTCAGAAGCAGTAAAATGCTTCCCAAGTAGAACATAGTCCAGGTGCAAAGGTTTTCAATTAACTGATTTGTGTACATTAATTGTAGATATTCGAGAAATTTCTTTCATTTAAGGTTTGGCGGCAAGCATTTCTCAGTCTAAATTTCTGATTTTTTTTAGACTTGAAAGTTCGTAATTTTTATTGGAATGTATAAAATTAATCTGGCTGTATATTGACTGCATTTCAAATACAGAAATGTTTTTGTGAAATTTTTAAGGCATAACTGATTTTGCGACTCTTTCTGAGCCAACAATGTCCTAGTGGATTAAGGCATGACTTTTTTGAGGGACATGGATCAGGGAAAGAAAAACATAAGTTATATTTCTACAGTGATCTTAACCAGCATTATTCAAAAACTGGTCACCAATGTACTTGCGATGATTATGTCTGTCCGCCATACGCTGCCAAAATGGACAAATTTCAATACTCAGCGTCTTCAATTTTTTCAAACGTCTTAAGTTTCATTATCAACTTTACTTGATAAAGCCCCTCATATTACCTTTTCTTGCATTTTTAAAATCCACTTACTTTTATCCACTCATTTAAATTATGCTTATGTTTCAGACTACATTTTCACATATGTCGATCTAACGGTTTTATTATCCTTCTACATTGCCATGAATTTAACCACTTGCTTGGCGTAGTATGATGAAATTCATGGCCCTTGCGCTTAAATCATATGTAGGGGGTCAAAAGTACCCATGATGGTGTGTGTGGAAGTTTAGAGAGGGGGACTCCAACTCAGGTGACGTCCTGGTCATCTAACCGCTGTTCAAAATTATGAGGTCCGTTCATAATTAGCCCTCGTGTTGCTTCAAAACCGGACGTTAATGTAACTAAACTAAGCCTCTTTTGTAATTATCTCACTGATAGTTTTACTTTCCTATTTTAATTTATCATCCCATGAGTGATGGTTAAATCCATCGCTCTTAAAGTAGAATTAGGAAGATTACCATATGGATGTTTAACAGCTTTTGCCTTAGAAAGATTTAAAAAGATGGGAAAGCGCTCTCCCATTCTTACCTCCATCTGTCAGAGGGTATATCTGAGATATGTTCTAGCCGTATTCTAAAGTTTAAGTAAAAATTATTCATTTCATACTTTAGGAAACTTTTGTATATTATTTATTTCTTAATCGTGAATACATATTTTGTTCTCCTTTAAAATTAATTTAATGGAGAAATTAATATTCAATTTTTCATATTAAGATTTTTCTAGCATATTATTCTCAAAACATCTCATTATCAAAAAAGTAACGTATATATGAATAACAATTTTTCAGAAGTTTACATTTTCTTAGAGAAAGTATCTCATTTTATTTGTAAAACTGTAAGCTGAAAAACAGCAATTTAAAAACATTAGATTTTTATATTTAAATGAGATTAACTTTGTTTACAATAATTTTCATCCTATAGATGAATATTTTAATTGTTAATCCCGTTTAAATTCTACACAATTTCATATCACAGTCATTAAAAAATATTTTTTTGGTACAACTGCTCTGAAATGGAAATAATTAATCAAGAAAAATATTAATTACGAAATTAAATAAGTGGTAGTTATTTAATTGAAAGTACTTTCCCTTCACTCCATAAAAATTATGTCCCCTATTTTTACAAGATCTCTCTCTTTTGTAAAATTTCTTGCTTATGTTTGCTTAGCTTTTTTTAATGCGTGTTGGATTAAATAGGTAATTTAAATACCAGGTATGTGATTGCCATTCATGCATGTTTAAGGTGAAAATGAATAATAAATTATGTCTTTAATGTGAATATTAAAATTGCAAAAAGCTAGTATAGACATCTTAATTTATTTTAAGTTTTTTTCGTTATTTTTTTTTGTTTCAATGTCTTAATTAATTAGAACAATATGGAAACACATGAGTAATCTCTAAACTTGCAGAACGTTTCATTCAAGAACAATTAAAAAATAATTCACTAAGGCACCTGAGAGTTTCTTCATTATTAACAGCCATTACGCGAACAAATAGATGAATAAATTCTCATAAATAAAAAATTGCTGCTGTTAAATTTTTTATTTCCTCTAATAGTCTTTTTTGTGTTCTAATGTTAGCCAAAGAATTTTACATACAACAGATACAAAAATTTGAAACTGTATCTTCTCTTATAAAATGATTATGTCCATGGAATTTTCGTAGAGTATTTTCAAAAATGCATGTCTCTATAGTTTCTTGGAGAAGGCTTTTATATAATTTTTTTTCTCTATTCTCTATAAGTTTTCAGTTCTTTTTTAAATGGTGTTGTTAATATTAATCATCCATTAAATAAATTATTCTATTAAAGGATACTAGATTAGATAATTTGTATTCTTATCGTAAGTTGAAAATATACTTTAATATGTGACATGTTGCCTTTTTAAGATATATTTTAAATTATTAAAACCGACATTTCTGTTCTAAAATAGTTTAGTGTTCCAGAAGGAACTGTATTAAAAACTGTTCATAAAGTTACTAATTAAATAAAGTGCACATTCCGAAAAAGGTAAAAAATGTGGATGCATTACATTCACTTCAAGAAGAATTATGGTTCGGTCGGTATTACTGCAAATTTAAATTTACAAGTATTCACTTGATTTGGTTTTTGAAATAAACACTAAAATATTTTGGATTTGTTTTTAACACTTTAAACGTGAAAGGTGGTAAAGGCAGCATGCTTATGATAAAGCGAAATGGAATTTAAAGTAGATATTTTTTGTATATAATTTGTGTTGTTTAGGCTAAGCTTAAATAAAACTGATCAACATTTATTAGTAAAAAGACATAGTGTCTGCTTATCTATGCTTAATTTTTTCAATTTTTAAAATGAGTATTAATATTAAGATATTTCAAAAATATTTGGCATTGCACATTGACATTGTAACTGAAATTAACTACAGATACGTCACTTATGTGTAAAATTTTTCATATTCTTTTCACACCAATTAAAATGATATTAAAGTTAGTTGGTATTTACATATATTAGAGATTTATAGAATTTCATACGTTTTATACGATGACCCTATTAAACTAGTCATTTGGATTTGATTTTTCATATGCATAATGACTATTGATTTTACTGCACGTAGGAATAATTTTAAAAGGAAATTTGTTTTTTTAAAAATGCTTCTAAGTTTATAAATTTTTTCTAGTATTTTGCTTAAAATGAAAAGCATTCCATGTACACTAATCAGAATTGAATATCATATTAAGTGTTCTCATCTCGGAACACATCATTGTAGAAATTTCGTGCAATTATTGCAGAAAAGAATAAGAGATATGATAATAATGTTTCAAGGAATAGTTTAACCAGTTTATTGGAAAATTCTTAACGATTAGAAATTTAGAAAAACGATTGATTGAAAACACAGAAATTGAATTCCTACAAACATTATTGTTCATTTTTAACGAAATCAGCAAAAGTATTTTAAAGGAAAAAGTTAGCCATTTTAAAAAGATTTCTTCAAAAATTAGTAAATATAAGAAAATGTCCTATAATATTTGTTTAAAATGTTTATCACATGCTTAATTAAAATTAGTTCATATATATACCTCATTAAGTAACACGAAATGGATAGACATTTTTAGAATGGAATATTTAATATTATCTCTAATTCTAGCTATAAAGAAAGTAAATATATATGCATTTTGTCTAAAGTTTTTAAATATGAATCCTAAAAATACACACTATTCAAAACTGCTACATTTTTCGTAAAAATAATCAAACATTTTCTCTAGTAAGTAGAATATTTTCAAGCAGAATCTTTCTGATTTCAATTTAATTTATTTAAAAAATCTGTTATGAAGACTTTAAAATTATAATAATACATTAAAGGAAGGAAAAATATCATCAAATTATAGCTAAATTTAAATACTGTCAAAGTTGTTAATTGCATCATTTTTTAGATCAAAATCAAGGCAAAATTTCTGTTTACAGAGATATGAAAAAAAATCATACAACCATTCTGTTGCATTGCCAAATTCACTAAATACGATAACAGTATTTGAAAGACTAAGAAATTATGTAAATGCCCGAAGTAATGAAAAAAATGGCGATTCATCGCCAAAATTGCGAAATTGTAACTCATTTCCCATTCAGTCCCAACGGACCGTAGGGACCTACGTTAGCACCATTAGTGATGTATTGCAGATTGGGGGATTCTGAACAGACGACTCATCGGAATGGACTCAATGGTTCATGCCCTGCACAAAAACTTCCATCGCACTTCCCAGACTCAACACCCTTCTTGGTAATTACACCTGAGTCACTGCTCAGGCACGCGAACAAAAATGATAAACGACTGAAAGCTAAAGTACAGCGGAATGTGCAGTTTTTGAATGTTCACACATAGATCTAGGGGTCCCATTTTAAAATATTCAGGAATGAAGTTTGCTGCAGATTGCGGATAATGATTCAATAATCTATATTATTATCTGTGATGACACCATGGGAAGGCTGGAGTTTAGTATGAGTCACAAATCGTAGACGTTTCCAATCGATGTTAGACAAATAGATCTTATTAACTGAATAGTCTCAGGAGAAGGGTAAATTTTAAAATGAACTTTCCATTGCAATTTAGAAAGACTTTGTAGTTTTAATCTTACAATGCATAATGTCGCCAACTATCAACAACTTTCATTATTGTATGTGTGCGCATTCAACACAAAAGGAAATACTATAAAAATCTTGTATGACTTTTAAATGGCTACTATAAGTGTGAAGTTTCCTATGATGAAGCATGGAACGTAGTTTTTAAAACTGTAATAAGTAATATAATATTAAACTATGGAATTCAATATATAGCACTAAAAGTAACTTTCTAGTTTTAAAAATAAATATCAAAAGTAATAATGGAAAAAAAATTCTAAAACATGAAGATGAAGGTATAAAAAATGACCCATTTTCTGCAGTATAGTGAAACTGAAGTAATTATATTGTGTATTGTATAGATGTGTTATTTATATAGTGTGGAAAACCAAATGGGATTCTCTCCCTTCTCATAACTAAGTATCTGCATTTTATGAAAGTATTATTATTATTATTATTTTCTGCATTTTTTACTAGTAGAAGCACACACATACTTTTGTGTAAAAGCATAAAATGCAAGTTCTTGGAATCAGAAACATTGTGAAAACACTGTGAATCGCAGACATGTTTCCACAGAAAGATTAACCATATACTTAATATGAGGTTTAACTTTTATTAAGGTTTGAAATATCGAATCACATTGAGGGATATTCATTTTGGTGGTCTATAAAATTACTCAGAAATAATGAAATTTTCTTTATTCTCTTCATGGGTAGTGGATTCAAATGATATTACCTTTTAAAGAACATTTTTTACTAACCAGGTAGTAGTCTTTTAATGTTTTAATAGGAAAAGATTGTTTTTAATATCCAATGAAGATTATTGATGGCAACAATTCTATTTTCCCTCTTATTTTATTTATGCACACAGTAACATCGATTTCAGGAAAAAAGTTAAGTTGTTTGTGCTCCTATGATGTGTAATTGAAAAGGAACTTTGTTATTGCGTTATTTTTGAATTTTTCAATGAAAAAGCTTTAAAATATTAACATTCTTGGAATCTAACACTCCCATGATAAAAAAGAATTTTAACAGAAATATATTAGAAATAGCATTTCAAAATTTGCTTATGGTTAACTTTATTCTGGACATAGAATGCACAATTCTAAATAAATCAAAGCACAGGATCAAATTCTGATCTTTTAATATAATTAAATGAAGCGAGGAAATGAATACTTTATTTACATTTAAAAATAGGATATGATTAATAGTTTTTAAGTGCTTTTCTTTGGTAAAACTCTCTTTCACCGATATTCCGGGATAAAAAATGGGATGAATTCACAATAACCCATTCAATTTACTTACACGACTTTTCCATTGATATTTAAATTCTTAGAAAACATTATTTGAAAAACAAAAGACAATTTTTTTTATATTAAAATAGTTTCTCTTTGGGGAAAAATCAAGCTTCAAACTATTCTAAAACTATTAAAAATTAATAAAAAAAATTACACTTTAGTATCAGCCTTTACCAATTTTATGTATAAAAGATTCGATACGTGTAATTTTAATGTATAAATAGATGCTGTTGGTTGAATTCTGCAGAAATTATGAAACAAATGTTATGAAAGAAGAAAAACGCGATCTTGTGACTTGTCTGCTCAGGATTAACAAATGCTCTATCACTACTTGGCAATTTTCGAGATCTTTTATAGAACCCTACCATTGTGTCTTCCTACTTCACCATTTGTGTTACATGCTCGTGTATTAGAGTTATTATTGATAACAAGATTCCGGATTATTTATGATAATAAATTATAAATTATGTGTTAAAAATGTAGGAAATAATAAAAAAATAATAGAGACGGAAAGCATTCTTTTATCAACCCTTTTAAGGGCCATTTTTTCCAGTAGTGGTATAATAGAATAACTTTATGATTGAGATTAATTTAAGAAAAGAAATTCATTTAGCTTATTGGATGAAATTATTTTTGTTAATTAATTTTATTAATTAATTTTATTAATTAATGATTTATTACCATATCATAACACTTCGTTACGGTTTGAAGAGAGAAGAAATTTTGCTTATATAAGAAATTGGAATAACTAGGATTATGTTTCAACTAAACATTTGGCGAGAACCTACTCCAACCTTTAAAATAGCATTTAAAAATTGATTAGCATGGTGGTAAGTATACTTACCACGATCTTAGAAAGGGTTAATGTACTAAAAAGTAGAAAATTGTTTGCTTTTTTTCAATCAAAAACCTGTTGGTTTTTGTTAAACGTGAGACACTGAAACATCACTACAAATTGATTGAACCACAATTAATGTCATAAGAGAAAATCCCTAATTGTTCATAAAAAATTAGCATCTAATTCAAATGCGATTCAAATTCTTACTTGCTTACAGTATTCTTTTACTTACTATTTTTATAACACAACAAATACATTGAATTTCGAAATGGTTTTTTAAAAACTTTTGGTCACCTTTACATTAAGTGAAAATACACATAGCTTTCAAAAATTACAATAAGCCGAAACATCCACAAATAAGGCAACATCTCTGGAAATGCTTGAAATATGCATTTAATCTAATAATACTTAGATAAATATTTAATTTCCTAAAATGTTTTGTTAATTTGCCCTCCGGTTTTCATTTTTTTACCATTGGAAACATTAATTCTAATTTTTAAATGCTTTAAATATGTATAAAATTGTTATAAAATGATATTAAATATTGCCTTTCTGAAAAGTTTTCTTTGAATTTCCTCTTTGTTTCATAATTTTGTTCCATTTAAATCACATATGAAAGCAAAATTAAATTCTCGAAGTACTGAGCTTGCCAAAAAAATTTTTTTTTAAATGGAAATGCCGCTAATGACTATATGCTTATTCAGCAATCATTTCAAATCATATCCAGATGAGGATTCAATGCAACATTACTCTGATTAATTTCAATTTCCATATAAATACCTTGTGATCGCAAACCAACGAATTGATCTTACAAGACTCGTTAGAACTCATTACAGTATTGAGCATGCCAAAACTAAAATATCTATGAAGGAAAATTCAGAAAAAAACTCTGATGCAAAAACCTACTATTTTGCACAAATAGTTATAGAGACTATTGAGATTAAGAACTGCGAGAAAAATACTGAGGAATATTTATATTAACGTTCCTAATTTCAGCAATGTGCCTCAATTACATAATTGGTCTTTAGAAAAAACATGCACTGCAAACGTTTGTTTAAAAAACTGTAAGTATTCATTGCAATAATCTTCAAAATTTGCTTGTACTGTTAGGATTTTTTCCCTGAAACCGGTAAACATAACTCAGAGTTAAAGCAAGGAAAACAAAAACACCCACTACATTATAGAATCTCAATATGCCATCTTGTACTTCTTGAAAGTCCAAATGTATATCTATTGCCTTTTTGTATTCACGTTGTTTCGCCAAACTCGCCAACTGAGTAAACATGTCCAGCTAGAAAGGACATCAGTTTCAATTTATCCGAAACAGATTCCTCGGAGACTGTATATGGTACTGTAACGAAAATTTATGACTATGTTGCGGACCAGCCCTTGACTCATACATTTCCAGACAGAGTTCGCCTATAAATAAATTAGCAGTCCGGTGGGACAAACTACATCTGGAGAGCCTTCTGATAGAATTAAAAATTATAGACCTGGGCAAGGAGTGGTGTGTCTCAAAAATTATATTGTTGTTGCTCCCTTCAGAAGATTTCAACCTCAAATAATGAAGAATTATTTGTAACATAATTCCGTAATGCTAACGGTTTATTTCCTTATACTCGTTCTTAGGCTTTTGCATATTAGTCCAAATCTTTATAATTCTTAAGTATGATCCTCTAAATGGAATAATAAATGAATTTTATATTTTTTATCTCCTGAGCTCTTTTTATCATCGTGGATTACCTTATCATGAAATTATTTAACACATTAGATCTCAGATAATGCCATTAAGCCAGACGTTACTTGGGTTTTTTAAATATTTCATTTTTATTTGGTAAAGAATTATATTTATGTACTCCATTTAAATGCCTAATATATGAATATTAACAGAATTTATTTTCTCTCGTGTATTATTGTTTATTTTTAAGCAGTAACATAAATTAGAATTAAGAAATGTAAATATTTTTTCTGTTTTAAATCTATGAAATATTTATATAGATTAATGTTTTATATTTTTTGAGTCTCTCAGCCGCAGCATCTAATATTTATTACCTGATATGTAACCACAAATATAAAAGACTACTTCAATTTCTCTATCATATTATAAAAATGTGAAACTGTATTTTTAATGGTTTTTATTACACCTTCATTATCAGTATTATTTTGCTTTTATTATACGAATATTCCTGTAGGATCATAATATATACCTTTCATAGTATATACAGCATTTTGCATGCATAAACTTATTCTGTTATAAATTAATATTCGTGCAATAAGTATAATATTTTTTACAAAAATTCCAATTCGCATATTTGGCTGAAATTTTTAGCAGGCAGTCATAAGTAATAAATAATATAAATGTATCACGAGAATAACTTCGAACACCAATGAGCATTTACACTTTAATTATCTATAGATCTAGCAAATAGTGGAATTAGACGAATGAGTAATAGTAATGAGACAGTATTTATTTAAAAGTATAGAAAAAATTATATCTACTGAGAATGGTACATTTCTATATTGTTTCTTAACTGGAGACATCCAATAATGATTTTTTAAGAAAGATTTGAAGTTGAAAATGGCACGCATGCACCTTATAAACGACCAAAGTAATGAATATCGCTGCAGAGAAAACCTTCATTTCTAAATTTTCCTAATAATATATTTGATCTACGTTATTTATCTTGCTTTTAATTTCAAGCTATGGAAAGAAAGAAATTAAAAAAATATATAAAAATTATTCTGCCTTCTAATTTAAATGCAAGAAAATTCTAAGAGGTTTTGTTCTAAAATGTCTAGCTGCTTGAAATTTTACTGATACTCCAAAATAAAAGTTTGTATTTATACTATATTCGTATGAAATTATAAATTCTTTCAACCTATGGTTTTTTTATCTTTTTTACATTAAAAATATGTTATAATCCTAACAAAAAGTAAAATCCAACTCTAGTTCCGTATTTTCGAATTTGGATATTTCTCTAAAACCTTTTGGTTTTTTAAAGCGGCTCAAGCGGGGTGAGCCTGTCTCTTTGTTCTACAAAAAAAGTTATTTCAAATTATTCCTGTTTAGGTCTTAAAAAGCTACAAAAATTTTAGATTTCTTTTAAACAATTCCAATAATAGTGATGCAAACCGTTAAACATTATATTCAATTAATCTTAGCATATGTCTTTGTTTCATTTTAAAAAATAAATAGTTAAATTTATATTCCTTTCCAATTTAAAGTGAGCGATCAAATATATTTTAATCAAAGATTTTATAAAGATTATTTATGTTGTTTCAAAACAAATAACCATATATTACATTTACAGAAAAGTCGAAACACGTTATCATAATGAACCATTTTAATCATCTTTCTATTAATAAATATGAAATCTATTGAACATTTTCATATCTTCAGTTTATCTTGGTGATAGACACAATAAAAACATTTCATTCGTAATTACTTGACATATCTTTTTTGTACAATGCCATAAAAAGTTTCCAGACTTTTCTGGAAATCACGGAACACTAGAAAGGCGGCCTATTCACGAATTTTTGATAACAATCCACCCTGACCCATTCAAGAATTTTCGAATTTTACCGGAAATTTCTGGTGACATCATCCACTTGGACGCCAGTCGCTGCGTTTGGTTGAGTGGAGAGCGGATATTGGGAGAGAAAAGAAGAACTGTTAATAAAAAATGTACTGACAGAAGGTTAGGAATAAGTCGGATTTGTGGAGAAATAATCATTCGAGTAGCTGGACTTGAAGCAAGTGACGAATCATCTTCTCAACAGATAAGGTGCAGTAATTTGATTTAATAATTTAATGAGTTATTGAGCGGACTGATTTGAAAGCTGGATGGATCGCTGTTTATTTGACCGAGGAGCAACTGCCTCCTCGATGGCTGAAGCGAATTACTTTTATCTTATAAATAGGTAAGTTACACCTTATGCGAACTGGATAGACGGTAATTAATTTAACCCTGATCATATTTAATTTATTTATATAAATTAAATTAGTAATATATTTTTATGTTAGAAACGCCTCCCTTTGTTAACGAATTCTGTCTAATTACATTTGGGTTACTATTACGCATTTATTCGAATTATAAAAAATTTAATGCAACGCTAAAACATGTATTCTGAAAATTCATTTGTAGTAGTTTAAGTGTTAGTTAACAGCTAATGTGATATTGAGTCCAGTATATAAGACCAGCCGTGTGCATTACCTACGACTAAGACTTTTTGTATAGGTTTCATTATACGAGGTTCTTTCAAAAAATATGAGAACAAGAACTCTGATGGGTGCGATCACGACATTCGAGCGCAGCCTGACAGATTGAGCTAATTATGTGGTAGCGTGCTGAAATCTCAGTTCGAAGAAAGAGGCATTGACAGAAACTTGATCGACGATTGAAATAAAAAGTTTGGTTTGTACTGTAAATAAAACGTCCCTAGCTGAGATTCATCGGCAACTAATGGAAGTGTACTATGCGAGTGTAATGTCCAGAAAGTAGGTGTGAGTTAGATGTACGGAATCCGATAAGGGTAGCACAGATGTTCTAGATGAGCAAACATCAAGGCGGCCAAGAACGTCCACTACCAATGGGAGTTACTGGAACATCTTCTCTACACCCCGGACCTCGCAGCTAGTCGGAAGAACCCCCTAGCAAGTCTTCGAAAGAAGCACCTGGGAGATTGGCATTTGAGCTCGAATGCCGAAGTTCAGAAAGCCATCTTTGGTTACTCCCCGACCTTGATGCATATTTCACCTATGGCAGTTTTGATTTGGTGCACCGATGGAAAAAATACTTCGACAAACATAGTGAACATGTAGATGAGTAATATGTACCAGTTCCTTACCACGTTGTGCATATCTTTGAATTCGTGAATAAAAGTTTCTCTCAGGAAACTTTTTACCTTATTTTTTGAATTGCCCTCGTAGTTCAGTTAATACAACAACACTTCGCTACAAGAAATAATCAACCATTCGGAAAATCTATAGCCGTGACATATTTTCTTTGGCCCAGTAAGTCGGAACATCATTTCTGCACATAGTTTTAAGTGTTCATTTTTACAAATTAGACTCTTGCCTTAATTACGAAAGCGATGATTCTAACCTCACTTTAGGCCACAAATAAGAATTTAAGTTGCGAATTTCCACGAATGTAATATAGCAAACACACCCAACATAGATCAAATTGCGACGCTCTTCATACAACTAGCCAACTTCAAGAAAGACTAAAGGGTTGAGTTGACTCTCCTATGTATTAAATGGTGAATGAATGAATAAAGAGAATAAAGCCGAAACTGGAGAATAAAAACAGATAAGGCACCTTCTGATGGAATTTATATAAGAATAAGTCAATACTGAAGAAAGAATCATAGTTCAACTTTATTTAAAGTAAGAGTAACTTCAGAGAATTTTAAACCGAAATCGCGTTACAAAATCAAAACCAGTGTCTGAGGATTATAATTAAACATTTTAATAATGGATTTGTTGAACAAATGATCTCCCTATTGTTTAACTATTATAGATATTTAAGTGATTTCACAATTTTTTAATTTAAAAGTCACAGAGCAGAAGTATAATTCAAAACTTCTCAAAACATTAGTTTCAATTTCTAAAGGCTTAATGACTTTTCTCCTCACTTACAATGCATAAATACTGTGTTCTATTCCAAAATCTCTTTGGCAAGCAGCTCTCAAAAATTCATTAAGTTTAGTCTCATGCAAACCGAGGTTAATTCTGTTGCCACCGCAGCGAATGTAATTCAAATGGAGCGGACACACAATAAGCGATTACTTATTTGCTTGCCCAAATAAACAACAGTCACATCGTTTTAAAGGCAGAATTCATTTGACTAATTCATCCGCTGCGAAAAGTTTAAACTCTTCCCTTGCACCGCTGCTCTAATGTTATTAAAAGAGGAAATAATTTATCTTCAAAAGGAGGCACACAGCGCATTTGCTTAATTATTGTTCATTTAAAACAAAGCCAACCTCGAAGCAATCGATATGATGCTATGCACTGTGCGATTTCTCTGCTTTTAGTTAAGTTTCATCAGGATGAACAATATAATTCTCAGTAAGTTATAATTTAAATGGATGTGAAGAAAAATTTGTAATTCAAATCATTTGTTTTCTTTAGTTTTCAAAGCAGAATTTTTCTCATCTTATATTATTTTAATATTGTCTCAGGAGAAAGTTGTCTTTTTTTATGGTTGGAAGTAGTTTAGGGATTCTGTCTTGAGATTAAAAAAATATACTAAGAAAAATTAAAGTTATTATGTTGGTATCAAGATGAAAAAGTAACCTAATTTGTTTATATTGTTTTAAGAGACATTTATTTACACTTTAATTTGTAGAGATTCAATAAAATAACTGAGAACCACTAATTTTTCTTAATACACTTGTTAAAAGTATTTGACGAGATTCGAATTTGTAAGATTGAAGGTATGTTATATGTCTCTGGGTCATCAATGTATTAATCACAGTATTAATCAATACTTGAAAGTAGCATTCTGTTTGAATACCACGATTTGAGATTTGTAAAATATCATTAGAAATTAATGCAAAACAGAACAAAATCTCAATTTAATAACATTATTGAAGCATTACTTTATTCTATTAAATAAAAAAATTCCTGTAACACAGATGTTCGTTTTTGATTTTGACTCGTGGCTAAGAATCAATAATATGCCAATAACATCAGCTAGCATAAATTACTTGTAATCAATAATCTACTTTGAAAGATATTTTTGAATTTTGATTTGATGAATTCAAGGTATTTTCGTGAAATGATTTCCGTTTCAGGAGTGATATTTTTAATTTCACCTTAATGAAAATAAATCCATCTTCAAGGTAATTTTTTTTCAAAAAATTGATTTATATCGTGGTACAGGTAAGACACACCCTTGGTTGGAAAGATCTAGTTTTAATAAAATTCTATTTTAAGTAAATTTTCTCTAGTGAAATTTTATATGTTGCAATGTGCTTAGAAAAAAATCTATTTCCTGAATCGGCAGAGTCCATGTTTAAGCTCTATGTGAGATGGAATCTGAAATTTAATAACAGGTAAGATAATTGCAATTGTGCAAAAAGCTTCTTTTTTGAAACATAGACTCGTGCAATGATATAATTTTTCATTCTATATCTGTAAGCAAGCATATATTTTTTCCTGTTTTTAAAATTTATAGCTAAATAATATTCCTAGTTTCAAAGGGATATTTCATTGAATAACATATTTAAAAGCAGTGATTTAGTGTTTTTGTTGTTTCCATTTTTATGGACTGAAAAGTCCTTGATTTTAAGAATGCATTATAAAGTAATAATATGACGGTGGTTGTTCTCCTAATTATCTCATTCGCTGGCTTTTTTTATATAAAAATTTGACATCTACATCCATCTTTCTCTTGAAAGATGTATGTAGACTATTTATATTTCCTTTTATGTCTATTTCTTGCATTTGTAGCTCAACACTCCCTTTCGAGTATATTTCTTAAGTCCATACATGCCACCACAAGAAATATTTGTTGTAATGTGCTTTATCATCTTTTAAAGTTTGTCCCATGCATATAGAACTCCCTTTGTAAGCATTCCTTACGTAGTCATTTCTTATCAATCATTAATATTGCGAAAATTATAATGTGTCCTTAATTAATTAATTTAAATAATTTAAATCCAAAAGTTTACTTATGTAATTTTGACTTGACGAATTTTAAAATCCGAAGAAAGTTTACCTTAAGAGAGAGTAACTTCAATAATAGAGAATGCGTAATTTAATGCACGAAAAAATATGCTATATTTTTCCGTAAGTGAGCAATCTCCTGCAATTCTTTAAAGCTTAATGTTTCTTTAGTTATTTAAAATTCTTCTGAAACTATTCAAGAATAAAAAATAACACAATTTATTATAATACATTCTGTAAGAATATCTTGTTATTGTACAAGTAAGGTATCTTTCTTTTAGATGGAAAACAAGTATCCATAAAATGTAAAATAAATAAATAAAATAATAAAAATAAAAAATATATAACTCTACACGATTTAAAATAGTTCTTGCCACTATACCTAATGACCTATTGGAACAGTACATTTTCTTCAATAAGAATCAGCATTACGTAAGTAAATCGGAGATCATTTTCTTAGAAAAGAAATCTTCTGAGAACAATAAAGACTCCTCCTTAGGATATAAATTTCCGACTAGCCATTTTGTAAAATTGAAGAAGTTTTATTCAGATGAGTGTTTATGAAAGGTTTTTCTCTTTGATTTTTATTTATTTGCTTGTAACTAAATAATGCAGCACCTTACATAATGATATACCTAAGTATATTTAATATTTCGATATATAAAGATCGTATACATAGTAACCAATTTAATTCTCTTTATTTCTGCTCTTTCAATGTATTAAAAGATTGGAAAGGAGCCGTTATTCATTTCTTGAAATCTGCTGCTCTAAATTTTGTTTTCTAATTTAGTTAAAACTGCTAAAAATGAAATTTCTTTGGGATATAAATTTTCGATGAGCGTATTTTGAAACTGAGTTATATTCATAAGAATTTTTATGCAAAGTGTTCTACTTTGATCTTTATTTCTTTGTTTGAAATTATATAATGTAACATCTTACTTAAATATATGCATAAAAATTGGTAAAATAATTGATAATAATATTCTTATACAATGTTGCCAATTTCATTCCATTTATTTATGCTTTGTGAAGATATTACAACATTGAAAATGAAATGTTATTCTTTCCTTGAAATCTACTAAAGTAAAACGACTTTCTTAATGCACTTAGACTACATAAAACGTTTTTTGTTGTGTTTGTTATTTCACAATATCTATTATTAAAAATAATGCATTTGCGTTCGTTCTTGAATGTGTAGGGAACTTCAACAATGAACAAGTGATTCATTACTTGAATGCTTTTAATATACATTCTAAACTATGGAAAGATATTATTTGCAATTTCTACAACACAGATTTAGAAATTATATCATTTTTGAACGAAGAATCTACCATCTCCATCCATAACTCGTTCATTGTCTTCCCAGAATGCGCCACAGAGAGTGCTAAACAGGAAAGGTCATGTGACATTTCCTGTTTAGTATGCTGTCTTGGGCTGCCATCTGTACAGCTCTTAATGCAATCACATTCGTACATGTATGAATTTGAACGAATTACAGAACGTTTTCTTCTAATTTTGATTTTTATAGTAAACATTTCATTCGAAATAATAATTTGTAAATTGATTAAATTTCATTCATCAGTTGTTAACAATTTTTAGTTTAACGGATTTTCATAAACTTATGCTTTATGGAAGTTTGATTTCATTGTTTCTACTATCGGCACACTTTAATTAGAAATATTTGCGTTACAACAGATGCTAGATTAAAATAGGCATTTTATTTTAAAATCTATAAGAAGTTTCTGATGACATTTATGAATAATTCTTCTATATATCAGCATCTTTTGCAAATTGAAAACCTTTTGTGTTTTATATAAAAATAAATAAAATATATACTGAATATTCTTCCAACTGCTACATCATACTCATTATAAATGAAAATGTGGATGTAAGCTAAAACTTTTACAACGACTAATTTTAACCACATAAAAATATTTAATGAACTATCATTTGGTAGAGCTATCACGAATAATCTTTTTCATTTCAGAAATGTTATAAATGAAACACAATTATTTTCTCACATAGAAGAACTGCATTTTGCTTGAAATATGCACATTGTATCTTCAACGATTAACTATCGTATATATTCAGCATAGAACAATTAAATATACAAAAAAGTAATATTAATTAACTTATTTCTATTTCTAATCTCAATTAACAAGTCGCATTTTCAAACACGAGAAATTAATTTACAAAATAATGCCTTTATTAAGGCAAAGCAGTGACATACTACACATCTGGCAATTCTCCTTGTTCTTCCGGAAAACATGAGCGTATTTTCAAATATGCTGAATCTCTTTTTTAAAATAAAAGATAACAGTGCTTTCAAATGCTGAAGTCGTTTCTTTTAGGGATAAATATTAACTGTAACATATAGTGCGTAAATTTTGCAAAGACAAATTAATTCCATTAATATTATCATAATTAAATGTGCACCAACTCCTTGTTAACATATTCCAATTTTTTTGGTTTCAAATATTTAACCTCTTGCTATACATAAAAATTTTATGTGGGAGGGAGAATATGAATCCAGCAAATTCCTGTGTCTTAAAGCAAATTCCAATCTTCATTAGAATTTAATACAAGCAGATATTTTCTGATATTTTTGTAACGAGGATAATTCCTCTAATATACATAACACTTAGACTTGTATTGTTTTTAAATTTTCGAATAATGCAATTAAATTAAGTGTTTAATGAATTATCGTGCAAGTTTGAATGTATTTTAATAAAATAAAAAATTTAAGTATTCTGTCTACGTATCATTTCTCTTATATTGAAAGTTCTAAATAGTTCCTGCGGAGTGATGTACACAGATTTTCTGTGATGTAAGAATTAGATACTAGTACAAAAGAAGACGAATATCAACGAAGTTCATTTTTAAAAATATTTTTTAATAAAAGTTGAGTGTTTGATTTAGGTTAACGTCTCATTATGAAGCTACATGAGGGCTTTTCTTGCATCGCGTAACTTTGAACCGCGATCAGATGTTCCTGATGATAACTGAGCTAACATTTTCTCTCAAAATGTCAATCATACTTGCGAAAGGCGTCTGAAGTTGTCGGATTTAACGCACTATCATTTTACTCACCATATCTCTTGAGAAGTCATGTTTGAAACAGGCCACATCTTGACCCTGAATCTAAGCTTCCGCAAAAAAAACAACAGTACAGCCCCCTTCAAAGCAGCAAAATGAAAAATAAAAATCTAATGTAATCATCTGTTACACCATCGTTAGACACAGCTATAATATTCCTTATACTGGGGCGTTTTATACCACCAATAAAAGGCACATTATAGCTGTGTATCGCGTAACTTTGAACCGTGGTCAGATGTTCATAACGACAACTGAACTAGCATCCTCTCTCAAAATGTCCATGCATGCTTGGGGAAGAGGCGTGTGAACTTGACGGTAAACGTGCAGTTAGTGTAATCATCAGATCTCTTGTGAAGACATGACTCGAACCCTCCACATCTTGTCCCTCAATCTAAGATTCTGCTACAAAATCACTATGG
>BGPR01015541.1:21522-36448 GCA_013235015.1 Araneus ventricosus
CAGATCTCTTGTGAAGACATGTCTCAAACCAGCCACATCTTGTCCCTGAATCTAAGATTCTGCTACAAAATCACTATGGCCCTCTTGATAATAGCAAAATGAAAAAAAAAATACAGACATCTGTTGTACAATCGTTAGTCGCGGCATCATCGCGTACAGTTAGTGTACTCAGCAGATCTCTTGTGAAGACATGTCTCAAACCAGCCACATCTTGTCCCTGAATCTGAGATTCTGTTACAAAATCACCATGGTCCTCTTAATAATAGCAAAATGACAAAAAAATACAGACATCTGTTGTACAATCGTTAGGCGCGGCTACAGTGAGCGAGTACTCTTATACCACATACCTTTTTCTTCTCTAGAATATTTTCATCTAATTTTATAATTAAATATCTTAAATATATTTATTTAACTATAAATTATTTTATTTCCCCTATATTGCGAGAGAATGATCTAGATTTTTTGAAATTGTTCTCATTGCAAATATTGAGGTTGGATTTTGGGCAATAATTCCCAAATTCTGCGGGAAATTCAATAACTTCTTTAAATCCATTTTGTGTTTAACTTACAATAGTATAGAACATTTAATATGTAAATAAAGAATATAAAATATGAAGAAAAATATCTTTCTACTTGAGAAATCGAATTTGTGACTTTGGATCTGAGAGATTGAAATTGTGGCTTTTAGTATTTTGATCTATCTAACTGAGGCGGAAAATGCTTTAAACTCCACTGCGAAAAGAACTGAAAGGCCGAGTAAACATTGACAACTGGTTTCAAGGAGAAACGCAAATTATATAAAAGCGTCTAATAGATGGTAAATATGGCATAATTGTAAATCGGTTTATGAACTATAAAATATATAAACTATAATTGTTAGTTAATTGAAAAAGACGAGTTTATCCATTTCCGAACGACTGAGTATCTATTTTGAATTTATTCATCGAAACAGAACATCCTCATTTTAAACCTTGAGTAACAAATTTTTAACTTATAATTTTGAAAACAACTTCAACCGATACAGAAATTTATCCATTGTTTGCACAGATATGCAAATTCGGAGCTTCCAGCCTTTACAGAAATCAATATCATCCCCGTTGTTATTCAGCTTGTTATTCGGATATCAATATAATTTTTACTTAAGCAAACAAGTCAATGGATTCTATCTCTCAAACTCTTAATTTTCCCTTCACGAAAATTCAAATTTTAAGAATAATGCCATTCTGGCCTTGACACATGAATCACCAGCTCCCCAAGGGCAACGGGAATTTAATTCTACGTGCATCTTCTCCAAGCTCGAGGACTATTCGAGGACTGCATTTTTCATTTCACAGTATTATACTCTGACGGCAGCTTTGATTTAAATGAAAGAGAAGCTTTCAATTCGGCTTGCACCTTGTTTGTTATTCTTTAATCTTATCTCTCAGGGCGTGCATTGCTTAGAGCGAGTTATGAATTTATTTTCTTGGATAACGTGCTTGATACTTTGAATTTAAACTCGAGTTTCCAAAGATGTGTTACTCGCGAAGTATTTAAATGAGGAAAAATTATTTCGCACAATGACTTTGCACCCTTCAGTAGGAATTTGACTTGTAGATTATACAAGAAAACTGAATATTCTGTAGAACTTATGTTACGCTGAAACTGACTTTTCCTCTAAGGGATTTTCATTTAAATTAGGCACAAAATTGTTTTCACAGAAATTTTAATTGACTGCAAACTCAATCACTAATATTTATAGAAGAAATTGCAAAATATTATCTTAGAAGGTCAAAGATAATGGGCATAAAGTTGAAACAATTTTAAACCACGATAGCATTTAGATCGGTTTGAATAGGAAAAAGATCTATCAATATTTATTTAATATAAACTTTACGAATATTATACAGCTTTTATGAAAACTCTTTCTGATGCATCTTTGTATAAAATTTGAGGAGGCTTAATCTTATAAACTGCAAAATACATAAAAAGTATGGATTGAACCTTGATTTAAATGTGTGGTTAGCTTTAATAAAATAATAATTTTTAATTGATTTCTTACTGTTTTTATAGACACTTGATCCTTAAAACGAAAATAAATTCAATTAATGAATCTAGTTTAAAGAATTAGACTGCATTAATTTGATGTGAATAATTTTCGATAGATGTTTCGCATTTCTCTCAAATTATATCATTATCGAAAATTAATATTTATATTTCATCGATAACGTTACAAGGCACATCTCAAAAGAGCAATTCATCTTCCTAGAATAAATTGGTAAATTTATTACTCTTTTTAGATTTCAGACACATTTTATGGTTTCACTCATTGACATAAGCTGAAATACCTAAATGCTAATACAGCTGATTGCATGTACTCGCAGTCAAAATGCTTCGTACAGAAACACAATGGGCCTTACTAATCCAACACTTCAAGACACATCAATGAATCTTGTTTGTATGGACTATTTTAAAAGATCATATTGATTTATGCGACTGTCAAAGGTAATTTGGCACGTTTTGAAATCGAAAGTATAAAATAAATTTTCGAGATCTTGTGAGAAAACGTGATGCCAAATATTAAAAATATATTTGATTTCTCCCTCATTTTTTATCTATAAATTATTTTTAATCCAAAAGAATATTTTCGATGTTATAAAATATGCAAAAATTTTAAAATTATAGTGAAAGAAACGGTCTTATGAAGATTTTGCGCAAAAAATTCACATCATGATTAAAGCTTTTTATAATTATTGATTTAGATTAAATTTATAATGCAAGCCAGATATTTCTTAATGAATTTGTATGCAATCAGATATATTTATTTTACTCTTATTTTTACAAAAATATTGGTAAATAATTTATAAAGGGATATTTAAAACTAGAACAAAACAAATTAAATTAACTTTATTCATTTGATTGCTTAAATTTAATTAATTGTTTTTGCACGGTTTTGCGTAATTCAAAAATGTTTCAAAATTTTCTCAAGGGAATTTAATAGTCATTTTATTGCATGCAATTTCGAAAAGAATTTTAAGAAAAATTACTAGACGTTACGCATTAAAATCAGACTGCCAAAAAATCAAATTAAACATTTATATCAATTTTATAAATTTAGGAAAAGGACGTAGACGGACCGCCAGTTTTATCAAGCAAAAGTCCAGCGACTGACAGCACATTAAAAATGCTGTGAAATTTGCTTTAAATCGTTCACATACATTGATTGCATAAAGTCAGGGCAAGATCTCGAGTGGATCATCAATTTGGGAAACTAAAGTTCAGCATCAGTGAGCACTTTGAAAGTACAATGAGATTTGTTGTAAAACGTTCGGTTTAAACGGCAAGGGTAAGAAACACTTTCTTTGGAAGAAAGAAATAACCTAGCTTCTATAACCTTGGAAAGCCTTTGCCATTCCGCACTGCAACTGGCTCCAAAGAAGATTTGTCATGGGAATAATATCATCTTCTATTATCCCTTACTATCTACAGACAGCCTGTTGATTCCTGAATGTGCTCATATGATCTTCGTTGGTTAATGGAGTGGTGAATCGCTAATGAGCAACAGATGAGCTACTACTTCCTATATTGGTATGCAAGCTTATATCAGTTTTTTGCATTGTATACATTTTATTTGAATCAAGAAAGATTAATCCATATACCCCTCACTTTCAACATTTATGATAGTGGATTAAATGCAGATTTTTGAATTATAATGAACACAATTATGATATATCGTCCTTAATATCAGAATAATAAGTTGAAACTTTTATTGTTATAGCCATAAAAAGTTATCAACCAAAATATGTTACTGCAGCACTTGAAAGCTTTTGATCTCAGTAAAATCTGTAGATGGAATGCCATTATCATGTAAATGAATAAAAGGTTTATATGCCATCATATCGATATTTAGAATATATGAAGGCCATCAGACTCTTTTTTACTTTTGTGCAAAAGACATAGAAAACAAAAATAACTAATTCGATTTTATATTTTATTCTCCATTTAACATTAAATGTTCACGCAATAAATGGGCGAAACAGGATAACATCTTATTCATTCGTTGGGGAAAAAATGCATTTTAACATTAATCGAAAAAGCCACTGAATCAAAATTAAACAAATTCGCTAATCAATTAAAAACTGCACAACTCGAACAAAGCCAACAGCACTGCAGCAACTCAATGCTCACTCAATGAATGTGTGAAACAGGATAATATCTTATTCATTTGTTGACAAATAAATTCATTTCGAAAACATTATTCGCAAAAAAAACCATTGAACCAAGATTAAATAATTTAGCTAATCATCTAAGAAGATTACAGCTCTGAACAAAGCCAGCACCACTGCCACAACTCCAATTAAAGCCGCTCTTCCTTTTTGGCCAAAATCAAAAGGCCGTCTCGACCACAGTGGCGTGGAAGAATCAGATAATCGTTTCTCATCGGGTTGCCATTCGAAAGGTCTTGATTATTGGGGGCTGATGCAGCCGGTGGAAAGGGGCGTTCGCGAGGAAGTTCTCCCTCCGTAATTAGTAGGGAAGTTCCGGATGAATGGGAAGTGGACTAATTGATACCGATTTTTGTCAAGACGCTGGGCGGGCTGAAGCGGCAGTGTCGTTAATCACATTCTCGGCTCCATTTCCATCCACTTATGTCCACCACCAGGTCTTGATTGAAGTTGCCATGAAAGTGAACCCCTTTCTCCGCCTCCTTTGAGGAAGGATTTCATGAAGGTCTCTTTCTCTCTCTCGCTCTCTCTAGTAAGTTGGGTAAACAGAGACTAAGTCAAAATTTTTGACATCGTCAAAGTGTTTGGTTTAAAAAGGAACATTAAAAAAAACTGATGATAATTTCACGATAAAGAGGAAACTTAAAGCATATAAGTAAACCAAATTCACATAAGAATTTATTATGTTCTAGAAATGTAAAATATGATATGATACACAAGTACTTGGATAATTTGAAGCTGAGGGAACCACAGCAAAAATTCGAACACCGAAAAGTAAGAAAAACACTATCTAGAAATGTGCACAGCACGAGAAAATAAAAATTTGTTAGGCAAACATGAAGTGGAGATTTATTTTTAATGTTTAAAAATTTTAATATATAGTTAATAAATATTTATTTAACTAGCAAAAACAATTGAGGAATTCAAAGCCTTTTCTAACATTTTTTCCACATCGAATTATGGACGATTTTAACATTATGTTTATAGGAATTTGCTTCTTTCACTTTTCCATACCCTGAAAAACGCTGGTTATCCACCACCATTTTTTATATATATGGGGTATACTTCACTCTAAGCACACTACGTACTGGTAAGATTCCATTTCTCGAGAGTTGTGCGATTAAAGACGTGCCATTTCTTACTTGAAAACTGGAAATTAAATTCAGTTTTAATATCAATTTATGTTTATTTAGAAATTGTCATGCCATCAACATCTAGGTAGCTGTGAAGGAAGAGAGAAAGAAACAATTTCAGGGGAGATGAGAGGAGGACGCTTTTGAAAATGTTTGTGTAGGAGATCCAGGCGGAACTCCGAGATATGATTGTAGCGATTATGAATAATCTTAAACTTTAATTTAAATATATGTAGTTGCAATTTACTCAAGAGAATAGTAAAAATAAATTGGTGTTGTGAAAATGAGGAAAAAGAAGAAATACTGGAGTCAAAGGCACAGGACAGAAATGTTTATTATCTGTTTTGTCTTTTAATTTTTCATTCACTGAAATAAATGCAAAAAAATTACTTATATATTACTCTTCCGTGATTTTATTTCTTTTAACTATAATTTTCTTGAATTAGTCTTTTTTTAATTTTCATGCATGAACTACATGGAAAAGACATACACAAATTTCCGTATTCAGTGATTTATTTTACCTCCCAAATTCTTGGTTACAATTTTGATTTTTATATTTTAAGATAGCAAGTATCTTTTTTCGAAAATTTTGAAAATATTTCTAAACTCAATTTTTTGATTATAGATTTTTTTCCGATTTTATGAAATATTATCCTGAACTCAGAGACATTCTTTAAAAAAACTGATAAGTTCCATGGTTTTCCTTTCATAAAATATGCAACTCATAGTCGTTACTTTATTTATTATTCAGTAATTTTTCAGGATTTTTAACCCGAGTAGCAAGAAACAAGTCTGAAGTGTTTATTACTGGTTGAAACTATTTAGGATAGAGCCTTCAAATATTTTTCTAATCTTAAACAAAACTGAAGTATTTTTTTTTCATTATATTCGACGACTTCTCTTACTTTCTATTGAAAAATGCAGTTATCGAATTTCGAGCGACAAAAGAAAAATGCAGTTCTTTCGAAAATGTCAAAAATACAGATTTCGAAATCTACGACAAGAGAATAGTGCTTGTATGAATTTTTTCTTTCAAGAGAAAAATTTACCGAAAAGTATATTTGCATAGCTCATCAAAACTGCCTTGAATGTGTAAACAACTACTGCATTCGTTTCCTCAACACGGCAGTTTTCTTTTGTTGAATTGTTTAAAACAAAGCTTTTTATTTCTAAATAAGAAAAAGAATTTTTCTTTGATTCTATCTTTCCTCCATATGAACTCTAGTTCCATATTTCCTTATTGAAGTATACTTAAGAGAGTCTTTTTTTTATCTTCAATTCTGAAGAAAAATTTTTATGGCATTTAATTTTTATACAGCCATATATAATTAAGTTCCATTATCTAATATTTTTATTTGACTACATCCGTGATTATTAGTACATGGAAAATTAACCAGAAAGTCTTATCTAAAGATGGAATTTAAAGTCTTGCATATTTAATGTCCTGTTTCCCTAATTTAGCTTATATGTCTGGTATTCAGACGCTATATTAGATCCGTGGAAGTTAAATTATATTAAAGTGTTAAAATTTCGTTCGAAACATTTAAAAGGTTCTCAATATTTTTAGTTAAGAAATCCGAGTCAATTTACAAGAGAACACTTATACCTTCATTTTCTAACAATAATCATATTTTGTGCTAGTTGTTTTCCTATACCTATATCTAAATTCGAAATTTCACACACGTATTATGAATATATTATTCAAAGTATGAATGTATCATTCAATGTATTGTTCAATTTATCATTCATTTCGAGGTATGGTGTAGTTAATATGAACTTTTGAAGCTGAATGCTTTTTCAATTTGAGGCTGAATCAAGTTCCAATTATTTTAAATTCAGTTAGTTTACTTTGTTATTGTTATTACACTTTGAGTTACTTCACCTTTTTTCACACACATTTATTATTTTTTTTCGTTTCATGTTTGTGGAGATTGAATTTTTAATTGAATTTTCACTCACTTCTTGATGTACTAGAATTGTGGAATTTCTTAAACTTGCGTGTTCTCGATGGTAATGCACTATTCTAATATTCTTAGATCTTAATTATAAATTCATCGAATAATTTAACAAAACTTTTATGCCATACGAGGGGCAATACAAGATAGTGAATTTTACAAAAATTGATTTCACGAATTCATAATATTTATGATAATGAATTAAAATTAAAGATCAAAAAGTAGAAAATATTTAAAATGAAAATAATTTCTACATTTCAGTACACTAAGAAAGTATGTTTATTAAATTTAATTCTTTCCATCCATAGTCTGTATTGAGATAAATTACTATACAATCCATCAAACTTTCGTTTTTGGAATATTTCTGAGCCCGTTCGTTGTAGTACCAACTTTCATTGTAATATCATGTCCTGTCTTCTATCCTGGGCAGCTCGATTTAGTCTACATTTATTATTTTTCTATTTCACAGATATCGACTTGATAGCGGTTATAATCAATGAGTTTTATTCTTGTGCATATAAGATTATATATTGTATATTTTATCATTTTGTGTAACTCTATTTTCATATAGTGCTTCAAGTCATGATGCGGCTATAGTTATAAATAGTCATATCGATAATCTTGCGAGTAAAATCTGCTTAACGTATGTTTAAATAAGCAGATGGATACATGGTCATTCAGTTGTTACTATCTAGTTTAGAAATATAATATCATCCCAATTAATTAATCTTTGGTCGGGCGCATTGCAAATGTTAACACGTTTGGGAGCAAATTAAAGGTTAAATTTTTATTTAGGCTTAAGGGAAAGCTTATCAAACTGAACTATTCGATGATACAAAGCTATATTTCCTTTTTTAAGTAACTTCTTTGTATTTCCTTGCAATTTCATTTAACAAAATGTCCAAGAATTCAGGAGGCAGTTGACGTTTGTTTTCCGGTAATGCTCCTTAGCAATGACAACTGTTGTCGTTTAAAGACTGAAATAATTCGACATTTTTGAAACAATATATTGGAAATAACTATCAATACCATTGATAGATTGAGGCTGATATACCAACATGTGCAGGTATACAAAAGGAAATTTTGACAAATTACAAATACAACCGTAATTGGGCGCAACTCATCTACCAGATTAACGTGCCCCTCACGTACATCAAAAAAGCACTAGAGAAAAAAAACACAATACCCTGTTGTGAGTGGTAGGGAGCCAGGAAACTACTAGAGATCCCACACTTTTCTCGGTAAAACCCGCACATAAAAAAAATATGGGTGCTTCATCTCACAGATTAGATGCGCCCCACGGAAAGTTAATTGCATTAATAAAAAATGCATAAAACAACTGAAGTTTGTATCCCCTCATATATTGTGAAACATGGTGCGTTTTGTGCTATGCATCATAGTATTGTGATGAGTATCCGGTGTGCGCAATAAATCTCCTCCCATAAACCGACTGGGACAAATCTAGAATTTTGGAGTTAGGGTCGTGTACTAAATTTTATTTGCCTATCTTTTTGCGTTTATGAATAATGGAGTTCATATCCATATAAATTCATATCCATAGAATAAAACTATCGGTGGATTTAATTCAAAATTTGATATGCATCTACAATTCCAGAGATAAAAACATATGCAGTGTTTCATCCATCCTGTCAGTTACTATTTTGAGTTATCGTATTCACACGCACACGGTCACACATGCAGAGAAATTTGCTCTTCATGGTATCTTCCAAAATTTGATGCAAATCTAAAATTTTTATGAAAAGACCACATTTCATTCGTCTAGTTTTTAACCATTTTTGAGATATCGAATTCACAGGCAGACAGACATAATTCAAAAAATATTTTATTCTTACTAATATGAGGAAGTTAATCAAAATCTCGATTTTGATTTCTCAGACGATTACAGAATTTTCCCTTTGTATGCTTCGTGCACTAGAAGGTGAAATTCTAAATAAAGAAAAATCATAATGAAATAATGAAGAAAATACAAACTAAATACTTTAAATAATAGAAAGAGCTAAATATAGCAAGATAATAATAATTATTATAATATAAGTTGGGAAAACATAGTAAGAAAGTAGTTAAAATTTTGATGGGAGATTATTAGAAATATATATTTTGCTCGTATTCTAATGATATTTCAATTCATATCATAAATTCTTTATAAACCCAGATAGCAATTTTAGTTTGCAGCAAATTTGCAATGCAAATCTGCAAGCTTTCTGCAAATTTGTCACGAAAAGTGTGCAAGTGTGAAACAAGCTTGCAGCAAGTTAACGCAAGCCTCGAAGTCACCATAGGACGAACTTGCAGCAAGCTTGCATTGCAAACTCAATGAAAATTATGGCAAAACAAAGCACGAACAGAACCCAGGATAGAACTCGCGACCTACCGCTTGGTAGCCTGGCGTCTATACCACTCAGCCAGCTCGACTACGAGAGGAGAAGATAGATTTCGCTAATACATCGTTCGCTTCGATTCGTATACGATTTATTTTAAACTATTTTCTTGATTTCATTAATATTTTGAGTTGAGAATATGATATAAAGTCAAAGGGAGAGCGATTTTCGCTGATAACTACGTTTTGTTAGCAGAATAAATTATGAAATTAGAGTTCAAAAGTAATTACTTTAAAATGGGACAAAATGTATAAGTTATTATTTTTCAGCAAACATTGACTGTTTTTTCGGTTTAATTTTGTTTATAAACGCTAAAATTTCAACATTCAGAAAAAGGCGATATAGTTTTCTTTAAAGTGCGAATGTTTAGTAAAAAGATGGAAAATGTTTACATTTTTTTTATTAAAAGTTAGTTTTTTTACAAATTATCACTGATTTATTGAATTAATAAAAAGAAGGACGGTCTAGGAGATGCTATTAAAAATCGATTTTTTTAAAACAGAGACAAAGATAATTATCTCTTTGTGCTATCTTTGCATCACGCTTGTTTTGCAAATTTGCTGGAAGCTTGCAATGCAAGCGAGGGTGGCGCTAGTTGTCACTGTGAACTTGCCAGAAGTTCGCTTCAAGTTTGACGCGTCAAATTTGCTATGACAAGGCAATATCAAGTCAAAATCAAACTTGCTGCAAACTTATGTGCTATCTGGGAAGGACCTTCAGAGGCTGTTCACACATTTTTAGACGATTTTTACTGTATTTACAGAACTAATTAACATAATAGTTTTGTGTTTTAAACGTTCATTTCGATAACCCGTATTCTAAACGCTCTTTCGACATCGTAACTTCCAAGGAAATAATGATTTTCTGTGGTATTGTAAGAGGTATTTTGTCCTATTCCACTAGAACAGCTTTCCAAAGCCTAAAAATGTTTGTAGATCGACGTTTGGGCAATGCGCTTTTTAAAAGTCCAAAATCATAAAAACTCATGAGTGCTCCAGAACTATTTATCAGGAATATCAGTGAAGTTCATAGTCTTCATACCCATTTCCTGTTCTACTTTTTCCAGGAAATTAACAGTAGATTGTGATGTGCGGATACTTGCTTTGTCTTGGTGCAGATCTACTGGCTGATGGCATTATGTGTAAAGAGTAGGTATTAAATATTTGAAGAATTACAGTTAAATATGCATCTAGTAGCATGCGGAGTTGATCTTAACATTTTTATCCACTCTCTTTACTTTTATTTTACAATTAAATGAAAATCCAGCAACAATCATAATTCCCTTAGAAAAACATTCTTTAGATCTTTTTAACCATGTTTTAAGAATTTTTCTAATCTTTGATGAAAATAAATTGATTTTTTTCTTGCAGTCATTTAAAAGGATCCAAGCTTCATCTGCTATTACATCATTTTTCCATTTTTCTCCAGATAAATTCTTTTCATTCAGAGTTTTCTGCGCTCAGCGATATGACGTGTAGAAAGACTATGAAAATTCAATTTTTTGGTGTTTTTGAGTTTCAAATCAGTGTTAGTAATTATATTTACAGTTGGTGCTGAGCATTTTAATGATTTTGCAACAAATTTTTCAATGGAGGGATCTCTTTTGAAATTAAAGATCTCACCTTTGCAATATTCAAATAACTGCGTTTTTTCTTTGGATAAATATTTGAACAATGTTTCCTCATGAAGCCAAACTTTGACAATGTTTTCCTTCCTTATTAACAATATTACCTATTGTGGCTTTAGTTATCGAAAAGCTATTGCTTTCTTAGCGTCTTTGAAAAACTGAATACGATTAACTCTTCAGAAAGAACAAAAGCGTAGCTTTCCATCCATCGCTTCTTTAAAGGCGTCATTTTGCATATAAACAAATCTTTAGGTAACAATTGATAACTTATAGCTTCAAAAATATAATTGTTGTGAAAAGAAATTTTTCCAAGCTGACAAATGTTTCTTACAGCGAAGCAAAATCATTGGAAAAATGTGCGAACAGCTTCTATATATTGTAATGCGTAAAAAACATGGTGAGCATTAAATCAACTCTATATTTAAAAAGTTATGAATTAAAATAATTTCGTAATATAAAATACAAAAAGTAGCTAATACAAAAATTATTGTATCATTTCGTCTGTATCAAAATTGATAATAATCTTCCTCTAATCCCACTGTGTGACGTAAGTAAATTTTCACTCTTGCAATAAAATTAGTTACAGAAAATTAAATCAACTAACAAAAGTCTGCATAAAGTAAAAACATGAAGCAAAATTAGCACTAATTATTTAAATTAATGTTGATGATTATGTTTTAATCATGTAGTATTTCAAACAAATTTTTGACAACTCGGAATTTCTTCACCGAATTTTATTGAGTCAAAGGTCGTAAATTTGTTTTAAAATTTTTAAATGTCCTTATAGTTAAAAATTTAAAACAATCAATCCCCCAATTAAGCAATTTGGCATTGATATATAAGCTCATTTTTTGGGAAATAAGATTAATTTTTGAAACAGTAGGAAACGTATAATCAGGCAAATACCATCTATATTGAAATATACTTTTTATACTATCAAGGTAAATACAAAAATATTAAATTAGACAGGTGGAAATGTTAAATTATTCATATTGATGCTTTGATAAATGATTAAAATGAATTTTTTTCTCAATCTATCAATTCTTAGTCTTTCATCCTTCAGTCAATATTTATAAAGAAAAGCAAATTTATAATGTTCAATGAATGACATTTTAAGTAATTTTTACTTTGATTTCATTTATTAGAATTACATGGTAATGCAATTCTAATCATTATAAATTATTCTTCCGAGAAATGCAAACAATATTTATTGTAAACTATTTTTAAATTCCATGTTTGAAAATAATCTGATTCATTCTGTCTCGAGTTGGAATGAAAACAAGGAAACTACGGAATTTCAAAGCTCCAAACGAAATTTCAAGATATATGTCTTCAAAGGGTAATAAGTGTTAAAAAATGTTTTGTTTACAGAGAATTATTTCAATAATAAATTTCGTTGTTTCTGCATGAATCCCCAAAAGAAATTATCTCTTCTCTACAATAATCTTGAATGGTTAAAGTTAATACATTTTGATGTTCAATGCAATCAACTTCTTCGTAATATTTATAATTATTATACATCTTTGCTAAGAATAAATATTAGGAATTGTCTTCCTTTTTATGAACTTTAATGTGCTGTTGAATAATAAATTATCTATTTTTCAGAATAATAAAGGCATTATATTTCTGCTGTTTTGCGAAAAATTACAAAATTTCATGTATTTCTTATTTGAATGGTAAAATAATAATTTTGAAACAAAAATTTTATAAATAGCTAATTTGAGCTCGAAAAACCAAATTAGATACGATAGAGCATTGATTTTGTTTGTGTTAATTCCCTTCACAAAATTGAACTTTTCATATTTCTTTTTTCAACATATTTCTACAGCTTATAATATTTTCACGACAATTTATCAATGAAAATGAGTTTTTTCTACTATAATTCCCCAGAATCTTTGGTTCTAACTCTTTAAGCTCAAGTAAGTGACTTTCTGTTGGGAATCCTACTTTTTTTGTACAATAATTAAAATCCACGGGATCTCTGTGAAATGTGGTAGAGAAAAGCTTTACTAGTCGAATACTTACAAAACAGAGCAACATCAGTTCTTCATCAAATGTTACAAACAAACTGAAAATAACTTGTAAATATAAATGCCTTTGAAGTTAACCCGTTTGAAAGCACATGCTGAGAATTTTATGATAGCATAAAACGATGCATTCTGAAAAAAAACCTATTGGTATTAAGTTATCTTTATATATGCTTTGGTCTTTCTGATTTCTTCTTTAAAATATACATTATTTATTTGTTTTTTTACATCTGGGCATTATATTTGTTATATTTTTTCGAATATGTTAACTATTAATTTAGCCTAATAATCATGAATTTAAATAAGCGATGCTAAAAGAAAATATCAAAAAGTAATTCCGAAATTATTCATAAATGCACAAGGGCATTCTGATTATCAAAAATGTTAAATATTTTCTGGTATGTATGTTTTAATATGAATCTATGATTCTTAAAATTTGTTTGATTAGCAATAATTCTTTTCTTGTACCATTATTTTAGCACGTTCATACAGCAGAACATAATCTGTGTTTGTTATATTGGAGAAGACACATCCTAACTGAACATCAACATTATAGACACCATAAAATACCCTTCAATCTATCTTTTTAATTATTAACTAACAATAAAAACTAAACTGTGTGCGTTGATTGTGATTAGATTCTATAATTTTTTCTGAATGGTTTTGTAAGTTGAACGGTACTTAAGAACATTTGGGAATAAATATGATTGATGGTCTGTTAAAAAAGAATTTTTTTAACCCAATCATAGTCACGTAATAGTAATATGAAATAAGATTATGCAAATTTAAAAATGCAAAACAAAATATTATCCATATTTCATATATATTATTTTAAAAGTTTTATAGTAAGCTTAACCACTCACTGTTAGTTTAAGAGGAACAAAATTAGTGTAAATAGGGAAAATAATTTTATACTTAAATAACGCAATTACAAATGAAATTATAAGTATTATTACCATTTTATGGGATGCATGGACTATGACTGTTTATTGCTTACAATAACATCTAACTTCGTTTAATATTAAATTTCTAAGCATTACACAAAGAGTTTACGCATACTGTGACAAAAACGGAAGCAACGATCTAAAAATATGAATTATATGACAGTAAAATATATATACGAATCACGAAAAAATGCATGAAAGTAGTCTTGTTCTAAATTTCTATGAACAAGAGCTTTCAAAATTTTATTGTAAAAGCAAATTATGTGAAATCATCCAGTAAGTTCAAACGTGATAAGCACGCTTATGCTTTTAAACTTCTTTAGCAATTTTGGACGCAAACATAATCGAATTGTGAGAAGCAACCCTTATAAGACGCAATTGCTTGGCTTGTAAGAGAACACTTGGTAGAAGAAGCCATTTCATCTTTGATGGATTCGAACACCACACCTGATCCATCAATGTCCAGGGACTATTTCGCGCCACGTGGAATTAATTCGTCTGCTCTATTTCCTCCGTGAGAAGAACAAAAAAAGGCATAAGATCGAAAGGGGGAAAGAACCAGAAGAACTGATAATGACAACAAAAGCAATTAATCTAATCGGAATTGCATTTTCATCCAGCTCAAGCCACTTTACC
>BGPR01015542.1:0-23627 GCA_013235015.1 Araneus ventricosus
TGATGCCTACTATCACCCCTCTGAATTTGTCAGTCGAATTCGGCAACCCCCTTTAATTGGCTTCCCCCCCCCCCTATTTTGTACCGTTTTCGAAATAGGAACGCTAACTCCGGAGAAAAAACATAATAACAAAAAAAATAATTCCGCTAGAAAAAACTTTAATGTATATTTACTGATATACCGTAGGGATGGCGGTTATTGCAAAAATAACCGGTTTTCGGTTATTCAGGTATTTTACACCTCCGGTTTAATCTGGAGGTCATAACCGTTCAAAATAACTGGTTTTTGAAGTAACCGGTTTTCGGTTATTCAGGTATTTTTCACCTCCGGTTTAATCTGGAGGTTATAACCGTTCAAAATAATTGGTTTTTGAAATAACCGGTTTTCGGTTTTTTTTTAAATAAAAAGGAAACGCCGTTTCTAGACAAAATTTTTTATTAATATTGCTTTTATAGGAAATCCATCCATTGGCCAATATTTATCTATTCATAAAGACTCTTTCAATAATCCGCCAACCAACAGACGCCTCGAGGAAGCGGTTGTCGTTGATTGGCCTAAGATGGTGATGAAATTCAAAGTTTCATAACTTAGTAAATTTTAGTCTAATCGAACCTATCTTCCGATCCGGTTTTTTTTTTACCCGTTTATTGGATTTAAAAAAATAACCGGTTATAACCGGGACAAGAAAACAACCGATAAATCCGTTCAACCGAAACAAAAAAAAAACGGTTTTCGGTTGAAATTGTAGTTTTTTCCCATCCCTAATCACAACACAAACTACTTTCAATATTTTAAGAACTTAATTGTCACTTAAATCATCGGTTAGATTTAATTAAATTTTGATTCAACACGGGTGGCACCATCTGGTAGGGAATTTGAGAGAAAACTAATCTCAAGATCCCATAATAATAATGTAACGAAATTGGTACTGGCGCGATTGAGCAATATTTTCAACCTATTATTTGTCTTTTTTGTGAATTTATTGATGATTACTCATACCAAGATAAGGATCTTTTTTATTATACTGTAGTCTCCCTACAACGAAGTCTCCCTACAGCGAATTTCTCCTTATAACGAAATTTTTAATCGGAATATTAAATAACATTCAAAATATTCTCCATATAACGAAGTGGTTATATCCCTATAACGAATTTTTTCAGACCTTTATCTTTTCGATTTTTGTCATTTTTGAAGAAAGTTGCTAATTTCTGTGCACACAAATCGCTCACACGTGCCTGTTTCTGGAACCACTCGCATTGTTCATTCCAGCGATAACACATAACAATAGAATGCTATGTGAAGGGTAATGTAGTTGTGGGGACCTGTGTTTCTACAGAGGGAGCAACATTTCTATTGATCAAGATTCCAAGAATCGGGGTCGAGTGGGGATGGAAACAGCAAATGGATGTGACAATACGCATTTTATGTTTATCCGTAGTAGTACATATTATTCTCTAAATTGGTGAATTGTCTTCACTTTTGAGCATTTTGTTTATACAGTAAAAATTAGTATAATTTTAACAAATTTATAATAAATATTACTTCATTTTTAATTGAAAGTCATAATTAAATATTTTTGAACTTATAGCACATACTAAAAGGTTTGTAACATTTACTAAAATAACTGCAAAAATCTCTAATCTCCGTATAACGAAATTTTCTCTATAGCGAATTTTTCAACTGGCACCAAGTGATTTCGTTATAGGGAGATTCCACTGTATGTACATTGTGAGCCTTACAATGATTTTACCTCAAATACTTATTGTCCGCGGAATGTATAGTAATATACGAAAACTTTTGGAAGTGTACGTTGCTTTACTTCGTATTGTGTTTATTTGCTGATTATTTTGCTCTACATTTCTCATGTGTTTTGATTTTTGGCCTCCGAGTACTTGCTGCACGTACTTTTGATAGTAAAGGATTCGAGGTTTTGACTGAATAACTATTAATTCAAAAATTAAGATACAGCTTCCCTGCGCTCTCAATGACTTTTGTATCACTCGCTTTCCTCTGTAAATTTTTATGTAAGTAGTGAAATTAATAAAAATTGGTTTATATTGTTGTGATGCGCATGTTTTTTTATTACTAAATTTGTTTGATTCCACGGGGGGTGCACCGCAAATATGGGGAGGAGAAACTGCCATATAAGTAAGCAGGGTCTCAATTCCAGTTATGATTTGATTTAGGTTTAATTCAAATATGTTTATTAATTGCAATTAACCTAATTAGTAATCCCAGCTTCGACCTTTGTCTAATAACTATTTTTATTAATGTAATCTGTTTAACACTCAGAATGCGATACAAAAAAGACAATATTAATTTGAAAAATATAACATTAAACTTTATTTACAGTATAGATATTTAATTATAAATTAAGCATTAAATATAATAAGCCCAGGAAGAGTAGGATCATATAAAAATAATTAAAACAGTCTCTAATCAACAGGCTGCAATTGTCTCTAGAGATTCGATATAATCAAATGCATTTCAAACTCAACCAGGCGGCGTCACGCAATCTCCAGTCCAGTATTCATTAAAATATATGCACTTGTAGTTTCCAATCAAAGGTACTAATAAAAGCACGTCACTTAATTGCCTTCGTCACTCACCATATATGGTCTCGATAAAATCTTTTAATTTACCAGGCAACCCTCGACACTTGGATACATCGTCGCCATCAAGCCATTCAGAAAAATCGACCACTTAAGGTTTCTTCCAACAAACCACTTCGATTCTTGTTACATTCTTCTCAGCTCCCCTTTTTCCTTATCTCCACCCCTTTATATATATCGGGGTCCAATCTCCGTCATTTGCCTTGCTGAATGGGCCGGGGGGGGTGTCTCTTGATTGTTCTCGGCCTTTCTAGAGTTCAGGGGATACGTCTCTTTACTCGCGAGGATTAGAGGGTGGTGTCTCTTCATTCTTCTCGATCTTCCTAGAGTTCAAGGGTGGCGCCGCCTCTACTTAGCGAAGTTTGACGTTATTCGCCGCCATTCTGGAAATTTCTTTTCCAGAGAATTCTCAAGTTTACTATGTAATTCACTGTGTTCTAATTCAATCAAAATATTACACAACATTCCTACGTGGATACAAAAATGGTGTGGGTCGAGTTACCTCCTCACCGATGGCGCGTCATACCTCTCTCTGCCTGAGGTGTCGCCCTTAATGGGGACTGTAATGCCCCAGAATCGCGATTCGCGGTGGCCGGGTCATTCGGATTACACCACACATGGGCTGGTCGGTAACAGCTCTTTGTAGTTATTAAATTTATTCATAAAAACTCTTGTCTCAATCATTTATTATGAAAAAATACAAAATCATTTCATAATCTGTTTTCGTATAAAAGAAATACCAGGTTGTCTTCTGGACATGAAAAAAAAATTCAAATTACAATTTACAGCTATGAAATTTTACCAATTTTTAATATTTTAAATGATAATTAAATTTTTTAAATTTAAAATTTTTGTATTTTTATTCCCAAATTGCACTCTCGGTTCCTAAATCAATTATTACTTTTTTAAGGCTACGAATTTTTGAGGCTACGAATATTTTGATGAGAGCACCATTGATTTTCCTTGAAACTTAGAAGCATCCTGTCTATGTATCTGTCTCTAAATTAATTGTTCAAATAAGCAGTCTTATCTGACTTTGAAAATTGATACGTCTGTAAATGCTATCGATATTCAGATTCGAATGATTTTTATTTATTTATTATGAACTTTATATAAGCATTCCTTTAATTGGAGATGTTTGGTAACGAATTACCAGAGAAAGAATCAAGAAAAGCAAGTGATTCACAAAAATCAAACCGCAGGAAAAACAGCACTCGACAACAATTTTTCTGCTGACGCATCCTGTCCGTGGAACGTTGGTTTCAGTTCGTGTTTCTCCGGAAGTTGTTAAAATTCTGATAGAAGCTCAGATTGTTAAGTAAGAAAGTACAGCTTTAATGGTCATTTGGCAAACAACAAAATGCATTCTGATTCAAGTATGCATTTAGTGGACTTATTGAGTTCTTTTTAATTTTTAGACATACTTAACTCTAAAGTGCACAATTTTTTTCAACAAAAAATATATCTATATTACTGAAAGTTAAGGAATAGTTTAGTCCCATCAATAGTTTTAATAATATTTTCTTTACTAAAAAATCCACCAGTTAATAATTTTTAATTATAAATGTATTCAAAATTAATTGGTTAAAGGCAAAAATGTCAGTATTTCAAATATGACCCACTGTGTTGTGTAGAGTTAAATTACCAGCTTCAATTTTCTAACTTAACGATTTGTGATTTTTCTAATGTTATAAAAATACAGATGCCAAAACAATTTGGCATAAATCTGTTTTCCTAAAAAAGTTCTCTAAGATTTCATTATGCCTCATCTTTTTTTCCAAGTCATATGGAGTCTAAAAATTGTTAATTTCGTTGACATGAGTCTTTTCTCTTATGTTCACCATTTATAACGGAGTAGACAAATGTAATATAACCTTATTCCTACCTTTTCACAAAGGACGGTAAAAATGCCATACGAGTAAATGCAGTATTTTTATACCATATACTCGAGAAAAACTGATTTAATAATTGCGCTGATATTAACTTCGAGTAAAGGCTTATTTACATGAGTTTCCAATTCGTTTTCATTGTGAAAGAGAAACGTATCCTGGAACGATTGCGATACTTTTATGCGCCGGAATCGATTGAATCTGGGTTGGACTCGCATTCTTTCACTATTTGTTTACTTAGCAGATCAAATAAACTTCGATGAAATAGTTTATTTTGAAAGAATGTAAGATGTTCATGGCCAAATTTATTTAAACCAGTGATTTCAACTAGTGAAGCGCATCCCCTTAGGAAATGCAAAAAACGAATAACCAGCGCGAGTGTTCTCCCCTAAACTTTCTCGTATACTTCCCCAGAAAGGTGCTGTTTCCCCTCCCCTCCCGCGTGGATAAAAAAATTCGAACCTACTGTTACCCAGAATCCTATGACTATCAGAAGGTTTTTCATTATAGTGATTGAAAAATATCTAGGTAAAGAATCGAATTCAGAGATGCGTACCGATATTCCGCTCTTGACGTCTCAAGGACAAACTGACGTCATTCGCTCCATAGCCTTCGGGTGCGCAGAAGATTGCTTTCAGTACGCATGCGCGTGGAGATACGGATTCTTTTCATAAGTAAACTATACAGACCGACAGACAGTCAACCCTTTGACGGATTTGGCCCAAAATTTTGTACGGACCTACATTCATGACGATAAAACCGTGTACGAAATTTTATCCATCTAGCTATTCAAGTTTTTGAGTTATAATGTTCACATGACCACGGACATACAGATAGACAGACTTCCCTTTGAAGGATTTTGTCCAAAATTTGATAGAAACCTACAAATTATGTGTAAGACCACATACCAAATTTCATCCCCGTAGCTCTAATAGTTTTCGAGTTATCGTGTTCACAGACAGACATAATTCCAAAATTGTGCATTTCCGACCGACTCGGGGAGGTCTAAAACGTGGAGATTCGTCAAGATCTCGAGTTCGAATTTTTTGACGATTACAATACTTTCTCTCTGTATACTTCGTATAGGAGAAAGTAAAAAAACAAGAGAGAGGGGGAGAAAAAAACTGAAAATGAGTGAAGTCAAAGTAAGACAATATGCATCTCTTTAATCCTCTGAGTAGGAAGTGACGTTCTTACTTTATAAATTACTAGCTGATAACCCAGCATTGCTCAGCATCCAAATTTGTTCATATGCCCCTCGCCGTTTCTTTTTCTACAAATATTGTCACTAACTTTCCAAAACAAAGGTAAATCTCCATTGAATCCTTTCTTGTGGAATTCAAACTTTCAAATCTAGCCTTTTTATTACTAATATAATAGCCCAGATCTGTCTCTCACTGATCCGGTAACGCTCTGACGTCCCCAACAATAAAATTCGCGCCACAGCACTGCGAGGTGTTAAACAGCATTATTTCATTGTTAGAGAACCTAAATTTCAGTCATTTTAAATTTAAAAAAAAATTGTGGTTCTAATTTCAAATTTAATAGCTCTAAAACAGTGAAATAAAATTTGCTATGGATTGATTTAAAATTTATCTCGCTATGACCAATAGTTCCCGAGAAATTTTGAATTATATTCTTCATATATTTCAAATTAATTTACGTTTTTTAATAGAAAGTAGTAAATCACGTCAGTGATATAGTTTGGACGCCACGATGCATTGATTATTTATTGCAATCGTGATGATATAGTTGATAATATTTTTTGGCAACGTTAAAATTTACACAAAGACATTTGAAGTACAATGAAAATTGCTAAACAACGAAAAATACTTCACACGGAATGTTTTTACTAAGAAGTTTTTTGAATAAAGAAATATATGTAAATAAAAAGATATTTCTTGTCATAAAACATATGTTTATTTTATTTGTTTTCAATCAATGTTAAACATTTCTTTCTCATATATATCTATTTAAACACGTCAAATTTGACGGGAAATCTCTCGAATGAAGAGGCAATTTGCACCTGTCATACCATGACTGGTGATTTTCTAGTTACCTGACAACGGTATAGTTTGAATGAAAAGGAGAGAAGTTTTGGGGGAAAACATTTCTTTTAAACAATATGCCGTACACAAAAACTAAAAAAACATTCAAAATGCTGCAAAAAATATATGTTGCAAAATAAAACATCAAAGACAAAGAGAAAAAAAATGTGTGAGCTAATAAATTAAAACACAGGTATCATAACTTTTCTTCTCGCTCTGATGTGAATAATGATGGAGAAAAAATCATTTACAGAAGAAAGGCGTTTACGAAAACTTCAAAAAAATATTGTTAAAAATCAGAAAAGTTACATAGTAGCTTCAAATTACTCTTATTAGAACGGGGATATGATGGGCTTTACAATGAAATAAAAAATTATGATTCTCCGATGAAAAGACATGCAGAAAATTCGCTAAAATAGGCAAAAAACTCCCGAATTTACCACTTAAAATTAAATACATAAATATCTAATTCGAATTTTAAAAGAATTTTCACGGCGTTAGCTCCCACTTGTGCTAATCCATCACTGTGCTAAATTTGGTCCCGGTAAGCCAAGTAGTCTGGACGTGCACATAGTAGAAAAAAAAGCATACATACATAATAAAAAAATTGCCCTCCATATAGAAATAATGAAAACTTTATATAGAAGAAATATATAGAAAGAACGTATATGTGCGTCATTATTAGGTAAAGTATTTCTTCTTTTTCCCATAAACCTGCCAGGCAAAAAGAACATAGTCCTGTCATAGTCCCACGACTTTGCTCCTGTAGTTCGGAAACTTCGCTCTGTACACAAAAACGCGTAACAACTCTATTTCGCTTATTCCGACAAGATCTTCTTATGAATGATTCTTCAACAGACTCATTTGCCCTACCTTCTCGTTTTCGACGACTTCGATTTATTTTCCAAACTGCACGACTTAAACTCATTTTGCTCAAATTGTCTAGCTAAAAAAATCGTTTTCTGAGACTTTCCGCCGATTCAAACATGTAAACAATCCAAACTTCTGAACTGTTTCCAAACGGCGATTCACAAATTTGGCCTGATTTTGTGTCCACATAAGTGTTTTATGTACATAGACTGTTTTATTCAAAACACTGTACACTGTATGTTTGTTAAAATTACTTTCTTATGTATAGAAATTATTTTTAAAAATATTAAAAAAATTAATTACAAAGATCATCACTTTAACTACTAACAATAGTTCCTGTTTATTTGTTAATCATGCATTATTTATGTTGGTTGGAGTGTGTAGTAGCAAAGAGAGTTGAAGACACAGTTTAATATTGTAAGCATTTAATTATGTTAGAACAAACACTGAAGGCGGCACAAACATTTCAGATGAATAAAAAAAGTTTAAAAAATGAGGAAAGCTGGTGCATAATAAAATATCAATACATACTTACATTATCGCAAGCAATTTTGAGCGTCATGCTTCATCGCTTAAATTCTAATAATGTTTGCCGAGATCAGTCACATGATGCCATCAGGCAGCTCAATCAGTGCGTTGCCATCTATCGGACTAAATTTCAGTCGCCTCATTTATTAAAACTGTTAACTATTGAAAACAAATCTTTATTGTCATTTTTAGTTTAAGAATTGCCGTTTTATCTCGTTTTCCACATTTTTAGACCCATTTTTTTAAATTCGAAATTTTGGATGAATAGAATTTTTATTATGGTCTTATCAACCAATTTCCAATATAGATGTAATCAGTACTAAATATAGTTTAATATATTAATTATTAAAAATTTTGAAATTAAAATTCTAAAATATGTTTGGGAAAGCAAAATTCTATAACTTCTTAAAATTTTGATTTCTTGTGTTTTGTGTTTTTCGCCCTCACATTACTTTTTTGTACCCTTAACTCATCCGCCGCGTACCCCCTACCACAGACTGGTGTTTTGTACAGTTACGTATTCTCGATGACAATACAATATTTTAGTATCTTCATAACTTAATAGAACTTAATTATCAGTTAATCGATTAGCTTTAATTAAATTTTGATTCTTTATGAGTGGCGCCATCTGGTCGGGAATCAGAGACAAATTGATTTTAATATTCCACAATATTTATAAACTTGAATTATGAAATATATTAAAGATTGAAAAGTAGAAAATTATTTTTTAATCAAAAATTAGACGTCAAAACAAAATCCTAAAAGCGTGAGGCGCTGAAAACAATACTGTAAAGATATAACAGAAAGAAAAATCCCTTAACATTCATCAAAAATGAAAATACCTTATAAATGTGTTTTAAAATTCTAATTGGCTTCCAGTATTTCTGTTCGCTTCTTACGCTTTACAATTTTGTTTTGTCGTCTGTATTTTTGACTAAAAATCATTTTCAACTTTTTACTACATTAATAACCAGCGGGAGTAGTTTACCCCAAACTTTCTCGCATACGACCAGTAATGTGGGGTGGGTAAACATCCAGTTGGTAGGTAAATATGTTTGGGGTATTTACCAAAAGCCTGGATATTTCGAGAAAAAAATTATGAATGGTGATTTACAATGAAACATATAAAATTTATGAATTCCCAAAAACTTAAAATTTTGCAAAAGAATTGCGTATGTTCGCAATTGTTACGCGCGCTGAGGTACCACAACTTTATTTAGTGTTTTTGAGTACGAAATCTTACTATACATATCACACAAATTTCACCATACCTCTGTTTAATCAAAGGCATCCATCTGGAGAATGTCAGAATGAAGTTTCGTTCTGCGGCTCGATACAGTTTCCTTGATAGACCGCCAAAATTAAACGCCAACCATACTAACGTAAGTAAAATAAGCGAAACGCTCACCAACACACAGTCGTAATGTGCATTTTGAACTAAATATGCAATTTGAACACCTGTTTTTTAACCGATTGAGAAGAAAATTGGGCACAGATCTATAATTAATGTTAGCATCCGTGATACAGGTTTTATTTATCTAAGCCAAAGGACTTATGAGATACAAGTATGCGATTATACAGAACGACAGACAGTAAACCCTTTGACGGATTTGGCCCAAAATTTTATACGGACCTACATTCATGACGATAAAACTGTGTACCAAATTTTATCCATCTAGCTATTCAAGTTTTTGAGTTATAGTATTCAAATGACCGCGGACAGGCAGACTTCCCGTAGACGGATTTTGTCCAAAATTTTATAGAAATCTACAAATTATGTGTAAAGATCACATACCAAATTTCATCCCCGTAGCTCTAATAGTTTTCGAGTTATCGTGTTCACAGACACACAGACAAACATAATTCCAAAATTGTGTTTTTCGTATTCAGGGAGGTCTAAAACGTGGAGATTCATCAAAATGTCGAGATCGTATTTTTTGACGATTACAATACTTTCTCTCTGTATACTTCGTATACGAGAAAGTAAAAAGATGCTTTTATAACATTTAATATTTTTATAAATAAATATCTTTATGGAACAGCCGAATTTAGGAAAGACATGTCTTGTTCTCAGGATTCCAGCTACCACCCAGCTTTGCTATATGAATATAATTCGTTAGATTCTATTCCTTCAAGATTCTATTTCTATTAGATTCAAAATTATAAATACCGAATCATTGCTCGCCATTTCAATAATTCGTTTCATAATTAAAGTAACCATTTATTTTTACACTCAAAACGGGGCACCTTTTAATTTTTAGGTAATAGTTAGCGCGAAGATTTATTCTTTTCCCTTAAAACGGGACATCTAATTTTTGGGTTAGAGTACAAAATTTTTTTTAGAAAACATTTAAAAAATGAAAAGTATTTTTAGTATTAAGAAAACGCATATTTCTTCATAGTTTTTAATTATTAATCAAAAGAATGCAAATGAACACATAAAGATGAAGCTAATGAAGTATAGAAAATGAGGGGACATTACCTGAGTTTTTCTCACCGAGTCGTAATGGCTTAACAAGTATAATTGCTGCCCGGGCGTGAAATTATTTTTTCCCATATTTTGCTTTAAAGAGTGACATTAAAACGCTTTAATATTTTGCCTCCTAATACCGGAGCCCTGGAGAAACTATACCCCACTTGACTCCCTGTCTCTACGGCAATGAGTTGCTCTCTTTCTGAAAACGGGACGTATGGTCACTTTATTCATAATGTACTTTTTCCTGTTACAGAAGACAAAGCTCTCGGATTTGTTTGCTAGTTTTATCCAGATTCACTAGAATTGGGAAGAAGTCTTGCATAATCTTCGTAAACTACATTTTGATAAATGACTCAATGAAAATTAACGATATACGAGTTCAATATCGTTGCTCTATCATCGGGATATAGAACAGTTGCAAATATTTCTTTAAAATCTGTACCATCCATCAACCGAATACTTCTGTGTTGCAGTTGATGAAAATTAACGATACATGATGTCATATCGCTGTTCTGTCATCGGGATACGGAGCAGTTCCAAATATTTCTTTAAAATCTGTACCATCTATCAACCGAATGATGAAAATTAACGATACATGACGTCATATCGCTACTTTGTCATCGAGATATAGAGTACTGTAATACTTACTTAGACTTCCAACCTATGGTACGCGAAGGATCATTTTGGGGTACGCTAAATCAAAGTTGTTTATGGCGGAAACAATTAAGCACAAGAGATTAAAAAAGTTAGAGAATTTTGTTTCTCCGAGTGAATACTTGCTATTTAATAACTATACCATCTGAATAGCTGATTATCACGAAGTGCAATTTGTAGCTAAGACAAGTTAATTACAAGTCTTAGTTACAAGTTAAGACGAAATAATTTCAATACTGCTTTCATTTGCTTTGGAATTGAACAAATACTATTGTAAAAATGGAATAAAATGTAAAATCAAAAATAGGCTCTGCAAATGTTATGAATTCGAGTCATTTCACTCTTATAATCTAACCTTAACATTATTGATAAAAACTTCTTTGCATAGACAGGTGGTTGGGGGAGGTTGAATATAATAATAGGGGATACGCCAAAACAAAAAGAATAATCAAGGGGTACGCGAAGGAAAAACGTTTGAGAATCCCCGACTTAAACTATTGTCCAAGAATCCCCACATATTGTTTAGCAAAGGACTCGGAAACCCCCCGCACTTTTGCGCATGCGCCGGGCGGAGTTATTTTCATCAAAATAGGGGAAAAGTGAAGAATGGAAGGGTGATGTTTGCATTTTACTGAGCGTTATCTAACAAAGAACTCCTGAAATGCCCTCATATGACTCATTGTCTGACACCCCTTTCCGGTGTAAAATCGTCCAAAAGTGGTAGTCTCGGAATCCGTTGCTGAACAGTACGCACGTTCAGTTACCTCCATTTTCAAAACAACAATGGCTGCGAATCGGGGTAGGGGTTTCCCCTCTCACATTTTGAGGGGAAAAATGAAATATTTATTTTATTTTAGCTGCCTAAAACTAGGAATTATAAAAAAGGAATAGCGTCCGAGAAAGCTAAGTTTGTAACTAAATCTTTAAATTTTGTTGTCTACTCACTATACTCCCCGGTACTTTTCGGTGACTATAAAGTTTTTGCCCCCCGCATTTATAACTCCCAATCTCTGCTACTGTAAAACAATGATATTCTTCCTAAACTTTTAAACCTAATACTAGAAGTTCAATTTTGTCTGGAACACCAATTTCAGGGTGTAGAAATTCAATTAGATTTAAAAGTCATTAAATATATAAATTCCTTTAAACATATACAAAACAAAATTTGGTTTCATGTGCTCTTATCTTCCTTTCTCAAATGCAAAAAATCTCAAACATTTAATCATCAAGTTAAAACCATTTTTATATATTTCAAACTAAATATGAATCAATAGTTTTAGCTTTCCTTCGTAATGAGCATGAATACTCAATAGTTAAGTTAATCTGCTACTACGATCGAACTAAAATTTTTGGATAACAACTGATTTGTAGAAATTTACGTGTTAATAACTTTTTGGGTGATTGAAATTATATAATTTATAATTAATAAGATATAATTCGCAAATGCTCTGCATTGGTCAGTGTGCATGTTAAATTTATAGAGGTCAAAAGTCCATTCACTGGTGATGCTTGGAAGTTTGGTGGTGATGGTAGATGGAAAAAGGTGACTCAGATCTGGTTCTCGTTATCTGATCTCAGTTTAAAATCACAACTTAAATAGCATTCGTGTAGCGTTTTATTTATTTAAGTTGCCAATCCAAAGGGTGAAGAGATTTACACGAGTCGACAGGAAGAAAACTTTCGAAAAATGTATACTATACCCATCTAGGGTGGAAGATAATAAATATAGTAGAATCCCGGGAATCCGAACCCCAGGAATCCAAAATTTCGGATAACCCGAACACCATTTTTTAAATTTTATGAAAAAATTTTACTAAAAATGAAGGAAAAATAACAATTACGAATCAGAAACAAAGCTAATGTTTATTCCTAACTTAAAAGAAGTATTCGAATTGATCTTTAAGCATGAATACAACCCCTTAATTAGTAGAAACAAACTCAGATATCTTCTTTTTACCCTCAACTTGTTTGCCACTGTACCGTGCGAATCGTCGTGTGCGCTCTTTCTGTGCGCCTTCACAAAGCACCCAGAGTCCATACACGACTGCATTTGGTTTCATTAAGAGTATTTTACCAAATTTTCCGGATAATCCGGAATCCGAACGATGGTCAGCCCCAATTAGGTCGGATTACTGGTGTTCTATTATAGCAAAATATATAACCATAGAAACATAAGTACAGTAGATTCCGCTTAATGTGATCACTTCGGGACTTAAGAATTTTGATAACATTAACCGATTGATAAAAATAACCGAATTGGGTAAAATCAACTATATTTTTATCACATCAAGGGGAAAGAAACAAAATGGAAAAGAAAAACACTTATCTCAGGGCTATCTAAAATTTATTTCAAAAATACCAATTAAAAAAATTTATTGTTGCTTGAAGATAATTATTCCTTCACATTTCATTTATATTGTTCGCACTCCTATTGTTTTTCAAAATTTGTTGAACGATGCTGCACGCCGCGTTTCAAAATAGCAAGGGCTTGCCTCATTTCGGCGTTGGTTGATGGATTTTCTTCAACACATTCGTCCCCTTCTGAATCATCAACTTTTATTACTTGGTCTTGCTCACAAACAGCTTGACAAATTTCCAAGTCTATTGGTGTGGCAGCTACTGGAATGTCCTCGGCAATGAGCATCCATTCTTCATACTCTTCTTTTTGCATACCTTCAGGAGGTTCAATGACAATTACCGACGATCACGTCTTTGCCCGCTAAATGGACGACCTTCAAAGAGAGAATGAAAAATAACCCCCAAAATTCTTGGGATGTGTGGAGGAAAATGGCCCCTAGATGTTTCCTTACAAGTCGATCGAGAAATTCTACGAACGTCAATCGCTAACGCTGGTTGAAAATGAAGGATCGGTCAATTCTCTACTTCAAAACTGATAACATTAACCGATGTAGTGATCACACTAAACGAATAATTTTGTGTGCATTTCAATACTTTGGTTCGGGATCAGAGGTTTTTGATAATATAAAGCGAATGATAACATTAACCGCGATGACATTAAGCGGAGTCTATTGTAATATGCGTAATAATAGACATAAATACCTAATGAATAAATAAATATACTTAATAATAATCAAATGTGTAATGAATAAATAAGCATAATAATGCACATAAAAAATATAATAAAAATAAATCATAAGTAATACACATATAACCCAATCCAATGGCGGTGAGAAATAAGAGATGCACATAAAAGCATCTACAGAAAGAAAAACCGAAGTTTCTATTACAGTTCAAAAAAGAAGAAAAAATGTGTCTATAATACAATTTAGTGGGGAAAAACCGATACCTTCAATACCATTTAGGAAAGAAAAAGGAGAAAAACGTGAAAGTTAGGTATGTCAATCGCTGGGATAGTCTGCTGTTTATGGAATCACTAATTAGAAAAATCTTCCGAATTTTAAATATTGCATTTTTATTAAAGAATCAATTCTTGAAGCATTCTCTTTTTTAAAGTATCTCCAGGTTTCTTAACATGAAATTTTGCCGTAAGGACGCAGCCAAAAGCACACATTCATTTTGTAAATGGGGCAGAAATATAATAACTCAATCAAACACTATTTGAAATGCACGATGGTGGTTTCTAAAACGACATAATACATAATGAAAAGCGGTCTGTATGTCTGTTCTAGTTCTGTATACAGCAGGGAGTTTCAAAACTCTTGGTACAGACTTAAAGGGGTAATAAGTGTCACACTCAGATAAGCACAAACCGTCATACGTAAAGCAAAGCACTGAAGCTCTGGAGGAGGGTTACTAGTCAGGGAAATCCCATCGCGTGGTCGCCAAAGTCATCCAATTTCTCATGTCTTAGCTTTTTCACTGTGGGTCATATAAACTAAACTAAATACCCACGCCGAACCTGCCCACCCAAAGGGTTTAGGGCCAAAAGGGACGGCGGGGAAATGGGACCCCCAAGCACGGCGGCGGAACGACGGGCCCCGGCCCCAACGGAACAGATTTATTGAGTCAAATTAAGAATTTCCACAAGCATTACCCAATAACAAGGGTAGTAATTAAAAAACATAAGAACAATCAAGTGGGTCATATAAAGCTCTTGTCTAGATTCTCATATGCAGTAACATTCCCTGAGATTCTGTTGAGGAGCTTGTTGCTAGGTTTTATGTAGCTGCAGCTGCCCACCGCGTTTTGATTGGATTTGAACCTGCGGGAGATGGGTTGTAATGAGAGTGAAAATCTCGGCCGAATCCGTCGACCACTTCGGCAGTCCTGGTGAGCGGAGCGGCGCGGTTCTTGGATCCAGCTCAAAGGAATTTAAATTTTAATTTCTCCTTCCGATCGAAGAAATTCGAAAAGAAGAAAGATTATTGTAACTAGACGAATTATTGCCTCATCCTAACGAACAACGTTTGTACTGAAAGTTCTTCCGGTAGCTGCAGTTGCTTAGAAGTTATGGGCTGGAAAGTGATTTTCAGCCCTTAATTTCGATTCTTTTTAACTATGTGACACTTCGTGGAAATGCTCTCATCAGTTGCATTCTCTTCCCCTCTCTTTCGTCATCATAGCTCCGACGCTTATGAAATTAGAGGAGGAAATGACGGAGGTAGGGGGGGGGTACTTATGTTTTCCTTCGAACTCTGGACTAATAGAATCTACCTTTGCCTTCCAAAAATCTGACGGGTATTTTTTTTCACTTTGGCTGTACCATGTTTCTTCTTCTGTATCATTTGAGGACACAGTAGTTGCACTTAACGTTTCGCTATGTGCGTAGCGACCATACATTGTGCGTAGATTTGTGCTGATCTGAATTCGTTCTTCGCTCCTTGAAGTTTGTACTTAGAGTTTTAAATCGTCCTCTATAAACAAAATTTTAGTCGGAGTTTATTGTTTTTTCAATTTAGTTTGTTCAGAATTAAACAAACTTTTTCCCTTGATTTTTCCCCTAGAAATTCTGAGCCATTTGCCTTTTTCAGTCTTGGATTTTCTTTCATCCCGTATATTCTGGTATTCCTTCCTGGTCGAAATGGATGGAAGTATCCCTCTGCTGAAGAACTTCGTGATATTTGTCATATCTCGAATAGTGGCAGCTGCCAACAAGGATCACATGAGATCTAAATGGCACGGATATGAAGATTTTTACTATATTTGCATGATCTTCTGTTGGATTATGTCGTCGTTCTTAGATTACCTCGGGTGGCACAAGTTCAGTTTGGTGCTCAATGGGTTTCAAGGACTCTGTATCATGAAATGCTGCTCCCACTGAAACATGTGAGCCCACAGAGAATGTTTTTTTGTTGTTCAATCAATGTATCTCTATGTAAGAAAATAATTAAATAAAAATTAATTAAAATTTAATAAAAATTTCGTCTGTATTCTTTATTATCTCAGTACCTTTTCACAAGCAACACAAACTTGCATCCCAAACGCCTTTTGTTTGGCGACAGAACGACAGTGCACTCAGCCTGGTGTGTTAATCTTCCAATATCAAATTTTAAACTGATTGTATGCTCTTTTTTAACCCTTTAAGGGACTATTTTTTTGTAATTGTATATTAAAATTATTTGGGGTTGAGACTGATTTAACCTTCAGTTCGGAGGGACGTCATTCAGACCGCTTGGAAAACTTTAGACTGAGGGATGGGCGGGTTGAGAATTAGTTATGGACACGTGACCTTCATTAACCTCCGCTCTAACGAAGAGAAATATTCGTTAAGTTTCACTGTCCCCCTCCCTCGCACCCTTTCCAATTTTCGTGGAATTTCAGACCTCTCCCTCCCAGCGCCGAACGGGTACATTCAGACCTCTCCCTCCCAGCGCCGAACGGGACATTCAGACCTCTCCCTCCCAGCGCCGAACGGGACATTCAGATCGTTCCCTCCCAGCGCCGAATGGGACATTCACATCTTTCCCTCCTCCGTGCGCTTTGTTCACGTCATGGCGCGCAAATTGGCCTTCATGATTCCGATTACGGTGTTTATGTCCGTTCAGTATTATACGTCAGAGATATAGAGGAATTTTATGAAGAAGGACGAGCATGAGTTCAAATCAGGCCTTGCAACAACCGAATTCCCCCGACTTATTAGAAAATCAGGAAAATTCCGATATTGAAATTGATAATAGAAAGGCCCAGTGAAACATAAACTCTTGCCAAGAAAGTTCGGGAAAGGAAGACATGTAAATTTTGTAATCCTAAACTAAAAAGGAAAACTATCTACAAGTGTAAAAAGTGTGACAAATTTGCTTGTTTGCAGTGCCTTAAAAATATATGTGTGAATGCAAGAAATGGAAGGGTGATGTTTGCATTTAACTGAGCGTGATCTAATAAAGAACTCCGGAAATATGCTCATATGATTCCTTGCCTGACACCCCTTTTCCGGTGTAAAATCATCCAAAAGTGCTAGTCTCGGAATCCGTTGCTGAACAGTATTTTCAGCTAGAATATACAAGTGTTCAAAATTTCACACTTCTAGGACATCAGGCAAAAGAGTGAAAAATCGATTACAAAATTCTATCATTGCAAATATGAAACGAGTCAAGTTAAGTAAAATTATTTTAAACGAATGTAACTGCATTATTGTAGGTTCTCAAAAGTTAAATTTGATCTGAAATACGTTTTGTTATATATAATCTTTCTTGATTTATGTCAAATATTAGTTGAGTTTCTATGTTGAGGCTTTCTATATTTAAAACGTATTTACCTCTAAACATCTGGAGTACTTACTACACTTTGATTTTTCAGAAATTTTCTAGAAAAGTAATAGAGAGCTCTTAGACAAATCACTGGAGAGTAGATGTGTGGCATCTCCAAAAAACATGCCTTTGTTGCATATCTGAAACTAAATATATGGATTTAAATATTTCGAAAGCCGTGTTATCAATTTCATTTAAAATTTAGATTACTATTCTTGCATTTCACTTACAGCTTCGAAAATAATTAAATTCATGGCCAAAAATACTTTAAAAATAAGGCAGCCAGGGTTTTTTTCTTAGTAACTCTGTATATCTTGTATACAGTGGCGACTCGTCAGCTTAGGAACAAGCAGTGATGCAAAAGTTGTATAGACCTTAAGTTGTAGGAAATTTTATGCTGATTATTTTGGTATACAATGATGATATACTAAAAATTGATAGTTTTTGAGTTATAAGCAAAAAACTGGGCATTTTTTTCTTGCCTTTTGGCTATAAGTAAAATTCCTATAAAAAGTTTTGGTGGTGAACCTCAGATTCGTAATCAGCACCCAAAAAAACACTAAGGAGCAACAAATTACAACTCCTACAGAATTTGATTTAAAAAATTGCTTAACGACTGAGCTACTGAGAGAAAGCGAAAAAATGCCAAATGAGGATGGTTGGTTGGTTGGGGTTTAATGGCGCAAGAGCCATTTTTGGCTAAACTGCGCCAATCAAATGGTAAAATTCAACACAGTGGTACTAAAATTTTAAAATTCAATGGAAATGTGAAAAGGAAATTGGTTGAAATGATCCAGATGTAAAAAAGCAAAAAAACAAGTTAAAAGGACTAAATTCTCATAAAAAACCCAATGGTCTTTAAAAAATTAAAAATATTTGGATGGTATGTCTCACCCACCAAGTCTTGTAAGGTTACAGACGATGAATTGAAATGATATTCACGATGACATTTGAACGAAGGGCATTCAATTAAAATATGATTAACAGTAAAATCAACTTGACAAGTGGGACACCTTGGTGCCCTTTGGCCCAAGAAGAGATGTCTGTGCGTAAAGCGAGTATGCCCTATACGGAGGCGAGTCAATTTGACATCGAACTCTCGCATAGGAAGGGCAGACCACAAACCAATTGATGGTTTGACGGAATAAAGTTTGTTACGAGTTAAAAGATTCCATTTCTGCTGCCAAGCAGACATGAGGTGAGAAACTAATGACTTTTTAATATCGCAGTAAGAAAGTGCTCTTTGAAGAAAATCAGAGGCAAATCTTGCAATAACATCCGCTGTTTCATTACCAGAAATGCCTACATGACTCGGAACCCAACAGAAAATAATACTAAAACCTTTATTTCGAAGAAACTTCAAAACCGATAATATTTCCAAAGCAACCGGATGTATTCGGTTGTCATAATGAGATAGAGACTCCAAAGCACTCATGCTATCAGTATAAATAATAAATTTACGCTGGCTAGAAGGCGAAATTTCCTGGAGAGCACAGAAAATTGCCACTAACTCAGCAGTAAAAACAGAACAACAATTATGTAGACGATAGCTCAGTGTATCAGATGGAAATACCACACCACAGCCAACATGTCCATCTGATTTCGAGCCGTCTGTAAAAATTGGTACGAAAGAGGAATACCGATAGCGATGGTGGTGAAAAAGTTGTTGAAAAGTAATTGGAGCAGTTGTGGATTTATCAAATCCTGAAAAAGGATTCAAAAAGGAAAATTGTGGACTATCCCAGGGTGGAAAAGTAAAGAAATCAGATAACTGAACGGAATCATTAAGGTCCCAGTCATGCAAAAGCATTTTGGTTCTCTCACAAAGGGGCAAAATGTGAGAAGGACGAGCAGCATAGAGTCTGCGAAGACCAGCTGGTAGTGATAAGCGATTTATGGGGTGGTTCCGAACAGACTGCGCTCGGAAGGAATACAAAGCGGAAATTTTTTGTCGCCTTGAATCAAGCGGTAGTTGGTGGGAAATATTATACAGGCTCTCCACTGGGGCCAAATGAGGAACTCGCGCCAAGCGAGAGCTGCTCCAGGGACAGCTCTCGGGGTTCTAATTTCAATGGGAGAAAGGGTTGTTTTTTCTTCCGACTGAGTTCTCCGAGTTGCCCAATGCGCGAAATTTTCCTAGGAGGGGCAAAACTCTCTGCAGCTCTGGACTGTCTCTCTTAATTCTCGATTTATTTTTAGTCTTCCTTTTACGTTTTTCGTTACTTTTTGCCATTTTCTATTATCATTGAACTCTTGAAGTGGAAAAGTAAGCCAACTAGAATAAAAACGAATATGCAAGCTTTTAAAATAATTTCAGGAGGGACTGCAGCTCTTATGGACGAGCCGCCACTGCTTGTATCACACCTTTCAGTAAAGTGGTACGGTATCGTTCCGTTTAATGTGAAAATCTCTAGAACCCACACGAGCAACCCAGGGTTTACGACAATGCTAAATAAGGGAAATGGGTAAAGATACTAGTGCTGAGATTGTATGAAATAAAAAAATCCTCTAAAATAATATTTAAAGTTTTAACTATTGTTCTATTAAAAATTTGTTTTATTAATTTTTTTTAATAAAACAATAAAATAGTTAACCATTAAAAAATTGCAAAAATAGTAGGAAAAGTTGAAAAACAATCAATGATTGCATTTATTACTATTAGTTTTATTAATTTTTCTGCAGAATAATTAATCCCCAATGATTATATTAGAGAAATCATATTCTACAAATAATAAAAGTTGGACTGGAGAAGTCTTCAGAAGCTAACTTTTAAAATTAAATCTATTTTATCCTTCTTGTGATGTTATTAGCTTCTTATTATTTTAATATATGTTTTGATTTCTTATTATTTTAATCGCGACAGAAGCAACAAAAAGTTTGCTTAGCATTTTAAATAAGAATTATAAAATGTAGATTTCAAATAGAGTTTATTTTTAAGACTTGCGACAATAAATCTACACTGGAAATCATCATAATTAAAGTAAAAAGAAAAATATCATCATTTTTTACACTGTTGCCAATAAAATTACATGATGGATTAAATTAAATATAATAATGAATAAATGTTTAAAAAATATATTTACAAAATTGTTAAATGCTGCTTGAGCTATAATTCAGCGACTACAATGCTATTGAGCTACTACTTACAACTAACCAACCTCCCCAAACTTTCTCGTATACATTCTAACACATATAGAGAAAAATTAAGCTAAAAGACAGTAAAACGCACGAAGCGTCCCTAACGTAGGTGGAGAAAAATAAACGAACGGCATACTACGAGTTTCACGCAGCAAGGTGGAAGTAAAATAAAGAAGCCAGCTGGATTATGCAATAGGACTGCGTAAAATAAGGAAAACCGAATTTGCAATTTGAACGCCTTTTTTAACCGATTTAAACAAAAAAAATTGGACACAAATCTTGAATTACGGTTAGGAGGCCACACACCAAATTTCATTCACCTAAGTCATTGTGTTAAGGAGTTATCGTGTTCACAAGTATGCGATTATACAGACCGACAGACAGTCAACCCTTAGACGGATTTGGCAGAAAACTTTATACGGACCTACATTTCCGATGACAAGGCTGTGTAACAAATTTTATCCATCTAGCTATTTAAATTTTTGAGTTACAGTGTTCACATGAACGCAGACAAACAGACTTCCTCTAGACGGATTTTGTCCAAAATTTGATAGAAACCTACAAATTATGAGTAAAGATCACATACAAAATTTCATCTCTGTAGCTCTAATAGTTTTCGAGTTATCGTATTCACAGGCAGACAGACATAATTTCAAAATTGTGTTTTTCGGACTCAGGGAGGTCTAAAACGTGGTCTCGGGTTCGAATTTTTTGACGATTACAATACTTTCTCTTTGTATACTTCGTATACGAGAAAGTAAAAATGGGTGTTATCCTGGACATTTTATTCAAAACCCGAATAAATTCGGCACATTCTTCAAATCGCCCAGCTAATCCGGGCTGTCTTGTCAGTTTACTGTTTGTGTTTGTATAAGGTTACCATTGGTCTGGATTTCAAGCGAACTGTCCTCGATTCAAGTTCACGTCTGCACTAGTGTCCGGAGCTTCAAAATATGTGGATTTATGCCAGTTAATGCGGAGAGAGAGAAATTTTGTTGCAGACATCATTTCGTATTATTCTATCCAGAATTCTAACAAAGAACAGAAAATGTGTAGACTTTTCTAAATAAAATTATCTCGACCGAAAAGTATCTGCAGGACCAGCGGGAGTGGCCTCCCCTAAACTTTCTCGTATACTTGTCAAAAGTTTGTCATTTCCCCTCCCCCTGCGTTTATAAAAAATTCGAACCTACGTAACCCAGAATGCAATGATTATCAGAAGGCTTTTTATTATAGATATAGCGATTGTAAAATATTTAGGTGAAGAATCAAATTCAAAGAAATGTGTATGTATTGAAACTTAGCAATATTTCTTTTCTATCACGCTCTAGCAAGCTCCATTAATGCGAGGTCGTGCTCGTGCGAAAAGAAAACAGGAGAAAATGACCTCGTCCGCTATCGCTGAATAGCTTGCACATGCGCACAGATTGCTTCCAGTACGCAAGTAAAAAAAATGAATATGCAATTTGAACTCCTTTTTTTAACCGATTGAAACGAAATTTGGTTGCAGATCTATAATTAATGTTAGCAACCGTCATACAAATTTTTATTTACCTAAGCCAAAGGGTTTAGGAGATATAATTTTTACAAGTATGTGATTATACAGTCCGACAGACCATCAACCCTTGGACGGATTTGGTCCAAACTTTGATACGGACCTACATTCATGATGATAAAACTGTGTACCAAATTTTATCCATCTAGCTATTCAAGTTTTTGAGTTATAGTGTTCACATGACCGCGGACAGACAGACAGATAGACTTCCCGTAGACAGATTTTGTCCAAAATTTGAAAGTAACCTACAAATTATGTGTAAAGATCAAATACCAAATTTCATCCCCGTAGCTCTAATAGTTATCGTGTTCGCAGACAGACACATAGACAGACAGACATAATTCAAAAATAGTGTTTTTATGACTCAGGGAGGTCTAAAACGTGGAGATACGTCAAATTCTCGAGTTCCAATATTTTGACGATTGCAATACTTTCTCTTTGTATACTTCGTATACGAGAAAGTAAAAAGGAGATAAGAGAAAGTGGGTGAACCTTTTTATCCAGGTCCCAGACCAAACAGGAAATTAGAAGTTTTAATAATTATGTTTTATTCGATTTTTCATTAATGGGTAGCGGTTACAATTCACTGTCTTCTCCTTTTTATGGTAGGTGGCGCTACTAGAGCCATCCGGGTTTTTCCCATGATGCCTCTCTCTCTTCTTCTTCTGTGTACTTGGGTCGTGTTGTTGTTCTCTGTCTTGCGTCTTGTACCTTTTAATGTACTGTGTCGTGGAACTTAGCCATCTAATAAAAATGGTTCCTGAAATTGAATTAATTCTTCAACAGCGGCATTCCATGTAACATGAGTCTTGTCCCTCTACAAATGTAATTTTGATTTACTAAGCATTAATAAAAATTGAATCTCCTTTGCATTCTGACGTCTTGATTTTTTTCACTCTGTGCTAGTGTTATGAAAGATGGCCGTTGGTATGTAGCTATTAGAATTTCATACCATATATTGATCCCCGCCCCAAAAGACTTCTCCCACTCGGCGTATTCGGATTTCAACTAGAAAAATTTTGGTAACCCTATGTATAGAATATTTCTATTGCTTGCAAAAATTTTACAAACAATTTCCTATAAATGAGCTGTTTATTGATGCCAAATAACTGCAGTAATCAGAGGCAATAAAAAGAATAAAAATAACAAGACGTTTAATCAACACCATTCAAACCCCCTCCCACCAGGC
>BGPR01015542.1:23727-36443 GCA_013235015.1 Araneus ventricosus
TATATATATATATATATATATATATATATATATATATATATATAAAATATTTCTGTTGTTTCCAAAAATTTTCCCAAAAAATTTCTATAAACAAGTTGTTTATTGATGTCAGATAACTGCAGTAATCAGCGGCAATAAAAAGAATAAAAATAATAAGAAATAACAAGACGTTTAGTCAGCTCCATGTGGCAGCTTATCTTTCAAGGCGTTCTCTGTCTCTCTTATCTAATGAAAGTTTCACTTCGTGTTTCCGAGCAAACTAGTTGCAGCGTTTGTTGATCTCAACTTACTCTGATAAGTTGCGAAATAGAACAGAGTCTTATTCCAGAAATAACTTCATGCAGGCACAAGAGCAAAGTAAGTAAACTTTGAACTCCTCTAATTATTTTAGTTTCTAAATTTGCGCAGAAATTTAATGCTACAATGATCATGAACTGAAACTAATTAAAAAGAAACAAAAATTTTAAGATTCTGAATAAAAATAAAGCTCATGCAGACGATAATTTACCATCTATGCTTTTGCACGTTTTACCGAATTCTTTTCAATGAATGATCTTACTTGATTTTATCGTCAGTGATATTTTTTTCCTAAATAGAAAAGTTTTGTTTTTGCAATTAAACGAAAGCAGTTAACTATTTTTTCGCTATGTCTTCCTGATGAATTAGTATTTATTGACAAATTATACATGATAAATGTTTTCCAAGTTCAATGAAAGGAATTCTGTTGCATACATGACTGTTATGGTTTTAAAAAAAGTTCATACAACAGTGATCTGTAACTATTTTAATTAACGCAAGTGAAATAAAAATTAACACAGGCAAGGAGAAATTAACATAACAATTCAACCAATTCTAATACAGCCCTTGATTTCATTGACATAACTTGATGTAAAAAACAAGACATAAGCTTAATGGGCCTTATTAAGTGCTAAAAAAAATTTCACTAATTTATTACAAATGACAATTCCAGTTTTAAGAATCCATGTAAATGAAACAACATGACCGACAACATACGCAAATATATTTCTCATACTTTTCTTATTACTTATTATCCCTATATTTTCTACAATAAAGTAAAATTTGATTGATTTTTTCAAATACACCCAATGACTAAATATGGCATTTGTGGAATTACAGGAAAACAAATATCACTATTCCATTGCGGGAAATAAATTTTCACAAATTTGATATATTAGATAATTTGATGTTTACATATATTAAAGTTTCAAATTTTATTTCGTAAGTTGATCTTATTGGGAAAAAAATTCGACGAGAGGCTGTCTCTACGAAACGGCCGCTGGGATTGAGGGGCGTAGACTTACTTGCCTCACTCATCTGTGACTAAAGTTGTTCTATGTGGCTAACGTAGTTCTATGTGACTCTGGCCTATGCTCTATGACCTTTCTCTGCTAAATGAAACTAAAACCAACGCAACCCAATTAAATCGATGGAAAGGACAACTCAATTAAATCAACAATTGTTAATACTAATTAATTAAGGACAGTTAATTAATCGATTACTCAACTGTGACCTTTTATGACTGAAGTAGCTCCTTTTGACTTTGACCTATGACCTATGCTCTATGACCTTTCTCTGTTAAATGAATTAATCTGAATCAGTTAATTAATATGAAATGAATTAATTATTAATTTGTTAAAATCCAGTTAATATACCGCTCACAACCGACGCGTGCGTGCGCAACGGTCGCTGTTACGTCATCAAAATTCTTTGTGATTTTCACCAACTTTGCAACTCGACTGTGACTAAATCATAATTCCAAACTCTAAAATTCTTTTTGCAATCTTCAATTTCTCCCTTTCTCTGTTAAATAAAACTAAAACCAACTAAAACTCTCTATGTTATTTGGTTGCGGAACTATAAGCGTTTAAAAATATTACGAAAAGCGTCATAATTTTTTCCTTTCCCGGACACACCATTAGACCACTATGGAGAGACGTAAGTCTACGTCAAAAAAAGTATTCATTGTGTTTGTTTTGGATCTAAGACTCGACTAATAATAAAAGCGAGAGTGTGTGTATGTCTGACTATTGGCGCTCTATAGGTCAGATAGATCATTGGACCTAGATCTACTAAATTTGCCACAGAACTTCTTTTTTTTTTAACAGAACACCACTTTGGGGGTTAGAATAGAAACCTCGAAACTATTTTCTTGAAATTTTAATTAGTTAAAAATAACGTCACTGACAAGCAACACCACCTCTCTCAATTTTTTGAAATTTCAAAGTGGAAGATTCAAATTAATTTTTTACAACCAATAACGAATATTTCTGAATTTTTTTAATATCTACTATGAATATGAGACCACATGTTCCAACCAGACGTGAAAAAAAAATTAGAAATATTCGTTATTGGTTGCGAAAAATTAATTTGAATCTTCCTCTTTGAAATTTCAAGAAATTGAGATAGATGGTGTTGCTTGTTAAGCTATGATAAGCAACATTTTGGCGTATTTTGTTGATAACTTCCTAAAATATTATCACACAAAGATAACTTATAACCCCCTCTTAAAATTCAAAAAGTTATCTTATTATTGATATTAATTCAATTGTCATGAAAAGTTTTTTTGAATTTTACAATTTTTTAAAAACATTTTTATGCTATATCGGGATGAATACTTTCCATTGTTGCAATGAAATTTCAGCTGTTTTCACTGTTTTTAATAATTCACATTTTCCTAGCGTGTAATTAATTTTTATCGCGTATTTTTCTTTCATTTTTGAAAGGTAAATAATAAAGATTATGTTTATTTTTCGATATTCTTTAATAATCTCATTATGAATGTTTAATTTTTTTATTTTATCTCATCAAATTTTTTGTCGAATCTGCTAAAAATTCGTATAAAATATCAAGTAATATATGGACGATTTTCCTGGTTTGTTTATTTACATTAAAAACTGAACTTCCGCTTTGTAGGTTCCATTGACTTAGCATTACACCGGAATGGCATAGGTACGGCATTTTTATGTAAATAAACAATACAGAAAACTCGTCCATACGATACGCTGAAAGATTATACCAGCTGTTCTTTAATTTCCTTAATTAGCATATGTCAACCATTTAATATGCTGTGAGATGCCCACATATAATAGACGTACAACGCGCAGTATTATTACATGAAAAGTAAGAAAGAGATGTTACGGCGTTAGACAACGGGTAATTAGTTGTTTAATGGAGTGAACATTTACGTTTGCGAGCAAATGTGGCGTCAATGTGATTTGAGGTCCATGTACTCAATAAACAAACAGATCAGGAAATAACATTGCTTAAATGCCTATCAAAATTTTGTATGTAAAAATACTTTGTTGAGAAAATCATGAATATCTAGTTGTGTATAAGAGATTGAACTGAAATTAAACGCAGCCAATATCCAGCTGATTTCAAAAGTACTCAATAATTTTAATTTCATCTATAAACGGGTGAATTTTTCTTGGCCTAATAAATATTTTAGCTTATAATGTACAATTATTATGCTACTAGAAAATAAATTAATTACTTTAAGTGTTAATTTATTTTCTGTTGTAGCAGCTGAAAACTGTTGTAGCAGCATACTGTTCCATTCAACAAATACACATTTCCAGAAAACTGATTGATTGGACGGGGTTAAGCTTTCTCGAATAATGATAATAAGATAGATCTAAAAAATATTATTCCAGATATAATTACTGTTGTCAAATGCAAAAGATAAGCTTGGCAGGTTTCAACTTCATAGAAATTTTCAGACGCTTAAAGAAAAATTGACACAATTAATCGCAAACAATTTTTGTTTTTAACAATGATTTATGTGGAAATATTAGAAAGGCGCAGTTCGGGTCCGCGCCGTAGAGTTTTCGAGAAAACGTCGGGATAAAATCATAAAACAAGTATTTCGTATTAATATGTAATTTAATTATCAATCTCTTAAATATAATATTTACACAGGATAGTATAATGGTTACAGAATATATAAATCACAAGTTTATCGCATGTACTAAGGGTCTGTGGTAGCTTGTGATTTATCTATTCTGTAACCATTATACTACTCTGTGTAAATATTGTATTAAAGAGATTGCTAATTAACTTACATATTAATACGAAGTACTTGTTTTATGATTTTATCCCGACGTTTACTCGAAAAATCTACGGCGCGGACTCGAACTGTGCCTTTCTTATGTTTTATTTAGAGTAACTTTTGATGTCGCCATCTGTTGACAGTATATAGAACCACATCTCGCGTATGCGCAGTAAAACATTATTCACTACAAATGCTCATATTTCCCGTAATATTCAAATTTTGAATTCAAATTGTAATACAATGTTTCTTTTACGTATTGTCAAGTATTCTGTAAGATTCGTAGAATTCGAAATAAAACTCTATATGTTATAATAAAAAAAACATGCGGAGTTTGAAATTTTCAACATAATACCGATTTTTACTTATATTATGATAAATATTTTTATTGTCTCCCTTTGAGTTCTAGTAATACTCCTCAAGATCTTTAAAATGACACCAGAATCAACCTCCTAGCTAAAAGCGTTTTCACGCTACACTTATTTATAACCTTACATAAAGCTAATTCATAACAATCACGGGCATGGGCCTACACTGGTACGATGACGTCACAAGCAAAAAAAAATACTATGCAACAAATTCTTACAGATATTATCTATCCGTTGTGGGGTCAACCATTCTTTTCGCATTAATAGGAAAAATTTTATGAATTTTTTCACGCCTTTTTTTAACACGATTTGGTTTGCACTTCATAATTATCCATTTGAAATTACAAACGTCCACTTATGCTTACTTGTCTACTTTTGACTAGCAACAAACCTTGAATCCGACCATTTATTTCCATGCCAACTAAATTCATTTGAATATCTACAAATTTAAGCAGGATTTGTTCTCCTCAAACAAGTGGATCTTCTGTGGATTTGAGATATTTTAACATAAAAGATATTTATATAAATGCACCGAGTTTTTTTTAAGCCTTTAAAAACCTCTGTCTTCTGTTCGTTCGGTTTTAGTAGAAATTCACGTAGATTAAAAATTTCCTTGAATTGCGACAACTTTGAATAAAAAATAGCATACTTAAGTATGCATTTTTAAATTAATAATATCCATTATTTACTATGGACAAGTTTTCTGTTTTGTTCGTTTGGGTAATATAGAACTTCCGTAACACCGTGAGACTTCCGGTCACAATGGGAATACTCAAAATTTCGTTACTCTGTTTGAAGACATTAATTAATATTTAAAGTAGAGTTTTTAATGTTATCGCTTAAGTATGCTTTGAAAATAATAAATTTTATGTTCCTATTTCTATAGCTTTTAATGTTTAGTTAAAATAAGAGCATCATTTTGTGAAAAGGCTGTTATAACTGTCCGTTATCGCTCTTTTGGGAGACTTTTAAGGCTTGTTGGCGATTAAATTTTTAGCCAGACGATTTAGATAATCACTGGCTGTTAAATATTTAACCAAACGGTGTTTAGCTTATTACAATCGTCCCATTTGGAATTTAGTCGTTGCATTTTCATCACGAATACTCCTCTGATTTCTTCGTTTGAAATCAAATTTTCATCGTTTATTTTTCCAACTTTGATTTCTTTTTATTATTCCTTTTGAAAAACAACTGGAATCCAATAGTTAATTTATTATTTTGATTATATCGTTAATTTCCGATTATTTTTCAACTTGATTTTTTTGCGTCACGTCACGTTTTGTGTACTTAAGAAAGAACTGATTCGAACATGGCGCTTGATACAGTATAAAAATGGATTTGGCGATTGTTTAAATCGGAGGGTTACTTCAAAACGGAAATGCTATGAACCGAAAATAAACAAAACAGAAAACTCGTCCATGACAACTTTAGCAGCGAATAAATTTTTCATTGCCATTTGGTCTATAAAAACTTTAATGGAGTCAATTCATGTTCACGTGATGCAAGTAAAGTTCGCTTCGACAAATTAAATTTGGAAAACATTATGAATCTTGAATTTTCTGCCAGTTTTAACGTTACGAACTATTCTTTTTATATTTTCTTCTAAGGAAAAAAACTTGTGTCTTTCATTAGTTTTTAATTATGTTTTTTTTTTCATTTACTCTTGAGCTTTGTCTAATTTATTTACTGTCTACTCATACTCAAGTATCATTCACATTCGTTAGCATCATTAGTGTTAGTTTAATCTAAATTGTAATGGCTGTTTTTGAATGCATAATATAGCTAGTTAATTTTACGAGCATGAAATGATCGTATTTTTATTTTTCAAAAGTTAGTTAATAATTATGTACCTACATCTTTTCACCGGATAAAACTTTAAGAGTAAAAGAACCCAATACACAGTATGATGTACACTTAATTCTTCCTCTCAAATTCTCAGGCTATTCTCTTGATGACCCAGGATTGTTAAGGGGGACCTTTCGTATGGCAAGCGTCTTTTTTTTGCATAATAACCAAAAAACGACAACAAACAGTGGCGTATTTTAACAATACGAGCCCACAGCCGCAAAATTTTTTTGAGGCCGACTACCGATGTCATGAATTCGCTGTCGGCTTAGCACTGTGATGTAAATCGAATAGATTTTGAGGCTCTCCAAGCACGAAGCGAGCGCCTCTAGAGCTTGTGCGTAAAACCATCACTGGAATTTTTTTCTGCTGAAAACTTTGCTCTCTGCTTGCTTTTCCTGCCCGTTATCCAATAGGGACTAATTTAATATTCGTGAAATGAAGTGAGCGAAATGTACGATGTTAATAGTAGATACATCCGAAGTTCGCAATGGGGAACTTCAGCATTTTTTTTTTTATTTTTTAAATCGATTTAAAATGCTTCGAAACGAACAATAACATTAAGAAAAAAATTCTAGACACTTTTGTTTTTTTTAAATTTGCAATCAAAGTTCGCCTCTCAGAAAACGCGGGAAAAACGATCCATTTTGGCGCGAAACGGTTGTGACGTCAAAATTGCCAGACAGGGGAGAAACACTCTTCCTTCCCGTTCGCGCTCTATAGAAATTCTCTTTTTTTCTATGCTTTCCGACTATCGCATCAGATAAAATAATGTCGGAAAGTTACAAGTATTGTATTGTTCCTAAATGTCGTAATACAACTGTAACGGCACCCGATAAATTATTTATCAATGTGCCAAAAAATTATGTTATTCGCAAAAATTGTTGTGAAGCGATGAAGAGAGATCCGAAGCTAAATCCGGAATTATCAGCAAGCAGCGTTCGTCATGTCTGTGGAGATATTTTTGATGTGAGTTATTAATCTATATTATACCTATTAAAATTGTATATCATGAAGCACAGTAAATTCAGAATTCGATATCTTTTTTGTTTTTAAAAGAGGTATAAGGTGAGGTTAGCAGCAAAAAAATATTATTTATAAAAAATATTATAAGATATTTTAAAGCAAATAGTTAAAGTTAATTAGTTTTTTCCCATTTGATTACATGGAATTTATTTTTTTACCCTTTGAGAGGCCATTGCCCCTCAAAGGGTAAAAATATAGAAGATCCCACCTTCTTTAAGAATCTTTTTTTAAAAAAAAACTTGCTCATGTTATTTTATAGCATAATTTTTTTTTCAATGGATATTCGAATGTTTCTTATATTTTTTAAAAAAATTATCAGTACTATTGAAAATTAACAAGAATATCTTAAAAATTAGTTTAAATTCACGACTTTTTTTATAATAAAATTCGTTTTCATTTGTAGTTCAACAAAATAATTCGCAGAATTAACTTTTGATTCAAAATAAATTCTTTATAATCAATGAATGCATTAAAATCAAAATTAGTCTTTAAAAGTTAGTTTGCGCATGAATTATTATAGTTGAGAAAAGGCGGGATAAATTTATCTCATCGTGCATCTCGAGTTTGTTGATGGCAGCACTTAAATTCCTAGATCAGTCGCATTTAGTCTGGTTTGAATATTGTTATAAATTTATAGTTTTTTTTATATAATTCAAAAATTAACTAACATAATGAAAAAAAAAGAAGGCCTACTACTTACAGATACTTTGTTCGTATCTTTTTTATTTTTTTGCAATTTACGAAAGTGGTTACAGTTTTATCATTTTTAATTTTTTAGTGTATTTCTTTATATAAGTTATTTTTACCAGATTTTATATTAATTAGTATAAACTTGTATTTTAAAATTAATACTAGTACAAAGGAAATAATTTATATAGTAAAATAAAACTATATAAAATAAAATTAATTTTTAAAAGTCACAGGTGTGTTTTTAAAAAAATGCCGTACCTGAAATTATTTTGAACGGAACTTCTGAAATAAATAAAATCCTGTCTTTTTTTTTCTGTAGGCATACGAAATTTAATACATCATGCAAAATCAGGTTCTTATCTTTCCGTTCTTGCTTGTGCAACAGAAATCGCAGCGTCTTCTCGGAATGCCCGAGGGCCCCTCTGCGATTTATTGTTGCTTGATGGTTTCGAAAACCTATCCGTTTTTTCCAAGGCGAATCCTTTTCTCTATAGTATAGAGCCCTGTTCCGGTAACTGAAGGGAAGGTCAAAACAACTTTTCTTATGAGATAATTTACGAGCCGGCGTTTTGTGTCCAGTTTCTTTGTCGGAACTGAATAATTACAGACACATGTACTGACAAAACATTTGTGTTACTTCCCTTGTAATAAAATCCTTGGCAAATTATCCGATTTAGCTTGTACAAAACCAATATCCATTATGAAATTGAACGTTGTAGAGTAGAAAAACTAAAAACTGCACTTTTAAAATGTTAGCTGGTACAAACGCCTTGATTCAAAGCAGAATACAGAACTAGGGAAAGAGAAGTATGCGAAGGAAGGCACCCTCTACGTCAGAATCTACTCGGCCAATGAGAGTGCGTTTCGGATTGCATCATGATTCTTGCTATTTCAGTGCATCTTTCGCTCTCAATATCTAAATAAATAAATTTTTCTGTAAAATTTCACTTGCATATTTGAAATTAGAATGATTTTTTCTACAAATACGGATGGCTTTCATGTGTTTTTAAAAAATGCTGAAGTTCCCCATTCCTTGCAACTTGTTGCCCAATTATGTTTATATGTGACGTCATATAAATTGGCTGCATTTGTGTTGAATATATTTATTGAAATGTTGTTCTATGAAAAGTTGATGAGAGATTAATTACTGTTTTTCATAATAATAAAAGCTATTCCTCTCATTCTTTTTTTCAGTCGACTTTAATGAAAACAATGTGATGATGCTTCTTGAAAGGATTCTTCCTCTTCTATTACTACGCACAGCATGGACACTTACTTCGTTATTGATATTCATTCTCTTCATAATAACACTTGGCTTAGCCAGTCTTCGTCGGCAAGAGCGTCCACGCATTAAAAACTTTTACTACTGGCTGTTTGGACTTAACACTGCTTGTTTTGCTTTCGAATTAATGGATTTTCCTGGAACAAGTCTAGTGATTGGTGGATGTCAAATATTTATTATCTTGGACTGTGTGACGTCATACCAGAGCTGTCGCACTACTTTGTTCTCTTACCTCCTTCTGTGTTTTGTTGCAAACCTTTTCCGCTTGTATCTTTCATGTTTTGTGTTAACCGGATTTCAAATGTTTGCTGTCGCTAAGTTTTATGTGACATGTTATTTAGGTGTTGATTTGAGGTAAAACACAGTTTCTGTCAATAAAGCATCCAAAGTTTTTCATTTAAAAGGCTTGCGTAAAAGTAATTAAAAAAACATTTTTCTGAAAGTAGCAGTGTGCCTAATTATCAAGAAAAGATGAAGCGCGATCTGTCAATATGTTGTTTACATCTCTTGGTTTTGTTAGTCGATCTCAAGTATGTTCTGCAATTTTTACAATGATTAAAAGTACATAAAAAATAATTTACTTCAAATTTTGTATTGTCAATGGATTTTATTGAGCTGTTGGAAAGTTGAAAGGTGAAACAATTCAATCTAAAACATAAGTATATGACTAGTACAAAGCATTCAAACAGGAGCGAGAAATAGTTGAAAACGTGTCTTCAGGTCGGCTTTCAACGCCTTCGACTGAAGAAAACATCAACAATGTGAAAGATGTTGTGATGTAAAATCCTCAGGCAAAGAGATGTCTTGAGAACTCAGATTTCTTCTGCAATTCTTTATGGTATGATCTAATCATTATTATGGAATCGTCTTTTTGGAACAAACTATACTGTATCTGACTTGGAATTAGGGGATAATAGCCTTTGTCGCTTCAAATCCCATAACTCTTTAATTCAAATTCAATGTCTTGAGATAGATGTTTCTAGATTTGGATATATCGCACGAAACTATTGAATGATTTTAGTTGACATTTAAGTCATAAGACCCGTTACGGCACGGCATGTTCCGAAAGAACCAATTTTTCTTCCAAAAGATCATTGTAAATATGTTGCTGAAGAAATACTAGAACGATCCCATCAGACTCTATATTCATAAAACGTCCGGAGAGTCAACCCTCATCCAAATCCTTGGAACCTTAAGTCCGTTAACCCTAACCCTGTTACTTCGATGTACCTTTTCTCAAAATCTGTTACACATTCATGTTTTAAATTTTTTATACAAGTAAAATATATCTTTCACATTATACTGAAATGATTTTGAAAAAAAATTGAAAAATTTATTTTTTGCAAATTTTTTTGTGTCAAAACAAAAAGTGTGAAATTGGCCATTTCGATGTACCTTTTCTCAAAATCTCTTATAGATACATGTTTGAAATTTTTTTACAAGTGAAGTAGATTTTTCTCATTATACTGAAATGATTTTTGAAAAAAAATTCAAACATATATTTTTTGCAAATGTTTTTGTGTTAAAACAAAAAAATGTGAAATTGGACATTTCGATGTACATTTTCTCAAAGTCTGTTATTAATTAATGTTTGAAACTTTTTATACAAGTAAAGTACACCTTTCTAATTACACTGAAATGAGCTTTTTTAAAAAAAACTCAAAACTTTATTTTTTACAATTTTTTTGTGTCAAAATAGGGTAAAATTTCACTATGTCTAATTAAATATTTTGTAAATTTATAAAAAATTAAAAATTAATCAGAAGCTCATTTCAATATAATGAGAAAGCTATACTTTACTTCTATAAAAAATTTCACACATGTATCTATAACAGATTTTGAGAAAAGGTACATCGAAATGGCCAATTTAACATTTTTTTTTTGTTTTGACACAAAAAAATTTGTAAAAAATAAATTTTTGAATTAAAAAAAATCATTTTAGTATAATGGAAAAATGTTATTTACTTGTATAAAAAATTTCAAACATGAATGTGTAACAGATTTTGAGAAAAGGTACATCGAAGTAACAGGGTTAGGGTTAACGGACTTAAGGTTCTAACTCGACTTAATGTTGAGTCGGCTCTTCTGGATATTGAATTAATGAATATTCATAGAACGTAACATGACCACCTCATGGAAAGTGTTTCAAGTCAACTAAACAAAAACACGCTGGAAAGAAGAAAAAAAGTGCCTGCAAGAAGTGTTTCTATTATTGGAATGATCGATGGTATATGTGTATTGCATCAGATGAAAAGAAGACAAAATACCTTTGATGATTAATTAAATATTTTATCTTTTATTGAAAAATTCCGGATACTTTTTTTGGCAGAATGTATATGCAGTAAAGCACCGTTTATACGTTTCTCATTTATACGTCGTTTCATCATGGTCCCGATTCATTCGTACGTGTTATAATTCCTTTCGATTGTAAGTTTTTTCATTTATGCGTCGTTTTACGTCAGTCCCTTGAAAGACGTATAAACGGTGCTTTACTGTATATTAATGTGAAGCTTCTTTGGATTTTAAATCTTTTTGTATGGGCGTTTCAACTGTAAAGACAAGACTCTTGTATTCATTATGAACAATAAAGGAGTTAAAAATTCTATTCCTACTGGTCTTTTGGTCTTTTTTTTAAAAATGTTTGTACAAAATTTTTGATCAAAAGATGTAATTTTTATGAAGAAATTCCTCAGAACTTATATAAAATTGCTTGCTTTCTTAATGCTTTTGAAAAGGAATGCTTTTAAAAAATGAAAATGCAATGGATTAGATAATATAATATTTGCATTTACAATTGACGACTATGAAAGTCAGCACCATATATAACGGGTATGCTGTTTGAGGCTTAAAACTTAGAAAATTTCCAAAATTTTAAACACTGAAAAGAATACGGTCATGCCATAAGTTCCAGTTGTAAATGGCGATGAGTCTTCTAGAATAGATAGCAATTTACTGTGTTACGATGAAAAAAAAGACCGTGAGGATGCAATTAGTTAAGCGAGTAAATCGATATATGAAAGAAAGATTTGACGAAAAGACTGATAATGATTATCCATTTGTGCATGTGACTAACTATGAGGGGGGGGAGACTTTATAAATGAATTACAGATTTCAGTGAAGGATGAGTAATGCGACGAATTTGTAGAAGTACAAACTTACAAAGGCAGACAATACTTGATATACTCCTGCAGAATTAAATTACATCAATACTTTCTTATAATTACTACGTTCAAAAAATTCCGGAGTTTACTTATCAAGCGAAGTTAGAGTGCGATCTGCCAATAAATTGTTTGCATCTCTTCGTTTTGTTAGTCGATCTCGAGTATGTTCTGAGGTTCTTACAATGAAGAAAAACATCAAACAGTGAATTTGCCTCAGATTTTGTGTGTCAACGGAATTTCTAGCGCGGTATACTTTTTTGACGTGAAAACGTCTA
>BGPR01015543.1:3301-36441 GCA_013235015.1 Araneus ventricosus
TTAAGTAATGATACTATTTCTGTGCTCAACCTGTCTTCAACAGATTTGGAATTATTAAAAAGGAGATTATGTAATCTAGTTACAGATGAGACAGTTTATAATGTTAAGTATCTACAAAGTCCACAAGGATAAATATTTAAAATGGTACCATTTAAGGCAGAGAAGTTGTTGTGATCCATTTAATAAACATCCCAATAAAATCAGAGCAAAGTCACTAAAATTAATTTCCCTAAATTTGTCTATGACAAATCCGGTACTTATTCCAGGGAAAAAACTGTGTCAAACTTCATTGCATTCATCTGTCAGTGAGGCAGAGTCGCAGATTCCTACTCCTGAAAAGGAAATCAACAGTGATGAAGATTACTGTGAATCTACAGTAGTGATTGATCAATTAAATATCACCAATAAAGGTCAGTAAATTTAGTTCTAAGAGAAAACTTGATTATATGCAAACAAAAGGTAAGAAATTAAGTGTGTTGCTACTAAAGCAGCTGCAGTAATAGGTGTCGATAACATCAGTAACCAATCAAAAACACAAGTCATGACTTGTCCAGATTGTATATCTATGATACAAAAGTTAAATAAATTTACAAATGCTTCATTAAAAGAAAAGATCCAAATCTTAACGTTAGTTCCAGATTCATGGATAATTCAGCAAACAAGAATTTATTTCAATACTACTGAGCATTTAGTTAAAAAAACAAGAAAATTGAAAGCAACAGAAGGGGTGTTATCAATGCCATTTGACAAAAAAAGGTGCTAAATTAAGTTCTGAAACTGTAGAGAAGATTATTACATTTTATTTTAATCATGATAATAGGCGTATTTGTCCAGGAAAAAAGATTGCATATCTGTTGCTAGTGAAAATGGGAGAGTATTAAAACAAAAGAGATTGATTTTGTATAATTTAAAAGAATTATATGTTGCATTTAAAGAAGAACATAAAGATTTAAAAATTGGACTATCTAAATTTTGCTCATTACGCCCAAGAGAATGTGTGACTGCTGGAAATAAAGGTATTCATTCTGTGTGTGTTTGCATATATCATCAAAATATTAAACTCATGCTTCACGCTCTTCATATTCCTGACTATATTTCACTGTTAAGAAAACTAGTTTGTTCCACTGAATTCGAAAAGTGCATGGTACACGGATGTGATAACTGTCCATCTGTGGAAATTCTAAAAGAATTAATGCTTTCCAATGAATTAGAAATGATAAATAAAATTTCTTACAAACAATGGGTGAAAACAATGGGTGATGGTGCAGAGCTGAAAATAATTATTACATGAATTTGTTGAAAATTTAGTTGCAAAACTGTCTACATTATATACCCATCACTTCTAAACAAAAGCTCAGAGTAAGTACTTCAGCAAAACAAAGGTTGAATTGAGTGAAGGTACTGCTATTATTCTAGCAGATTTTTCTGAAAACTAATGCTTGTATCAAGCAAGATGCTATCCAAATTGTTCATTGGAAGAAAGAGCAAGTGGCAATTCATCCTTTTCTAGCATGTGTAAAGGACACTGCTAATGACAAGTTGAAACCTATTCCTATGTGTGTAATTAGTGACAATCTGGTCCATGACACAACAACATTTTGGACTTTCCAAAAAGTAATTGTTCAGAATTTAATTAAAGAAGTGCCACAAATTAAATATATAAAGTATTTCAGTGATGGACCATCAACTCAATATAAAAATTTAAAAAACTTTATAAATCTCTGTCACCATGAAAAAGATCATGATGTGAAAGCTAAACAGCAATTTTTTTTTCCCATCTTGCCATGAAAAAGAAGCTTGTGATGCTATAGGTGGTACCATAAAACGCATGGCAACCAAAGCAAGCCTTCAGCGACCATGTAAAGGCCAAATATTAAATGCATCTGATTTGTATAAATTTACTAAGGATTCTATTACAGGAATCGAAACTTTTTTTGTCGAAAAATCTGAAATTGAGATTTTCCACTTTCAATTAGCAGTGAGGTATCGAACCGTAGATATAATTAAAGGAACAAGGTCAAATCACAGCTTTGTTCCTATGAACGAAGCACAATTATTGGTTTCCAGGGTAACAGATTCCACCACAACATTCATTGTTACTTTAGGAAGCAAGACCATACCATTGACACTCCAGAATGAACAATATGTTGCCTGCACATATGGAATTAACTGGCGGATTAGAAACATTGTGGAGTGCTATGATGAATATAATAACTATAATATGTTTATGCATCCTCATGGTCCGAGTGCATCGTATATGTGGCCGAAAACTTTGGATGTGTGTTGGATTCCATACGAACACATAACGAAAATTGTGTCTGCTCCCTCAATTAGCACAGGAAGAACATATAAAATAACACCTGAGGAAAATAACTCTATTGAACCATTCAAAAATTTCAAGGTGGATTAAATTCATTTATTTTTTCCGAATGTTAAAAATAGTACTTTTAGATTTCATTTTTGCTTTGTTAAAATAATTTTGCATTATGTCCATTTATAGTTATTATATATAGTAAATATATATTTGAAGAAATATTTACCATTCCTATGTTTTTTTTATATTTAAAACACACAAATTATTGTTTCTTATAAGCTTAAAAGAACTATTTGTCAGTTTCTTAATAGTTCATCAAAGCTGGTTATAATCTGAAGGTATTTTTATCACTTCTCATGTAATAAAAATATTAATTTAATATTGTTTTAATATTGAATTCATTACAATTGTCTTCACTTGAAGCAAAGAAAAACGAAGATGCAACACAAAAAATCATATGGCAAATTGCATCATTTAGAGCTAGTTGTCGATGATGCAATTTTCGAAATTATTGTTATAAATGTATTTTTTGAGTATAGCAAAAGGCTTTTTTAATATTTAAAATTAAGATAATGAAATATAAGAATGAAAACTTTATCTTTTAGAAACCTTTTCACTAGCATATTACAGCAACAATGAGTTTTATACCTCGATAGCCTGGGTTTGAAAAAAAATTATTTTTTAGATGTTAAGAAATATTACCTTCCTAATTTCTTTTATAATTAAAGGACACATATTGATTAGTGTTTCTACCAAGTTCCAGAAAAAAATACGATGGGCCATTTTTTTTTTACAGCCCATTAAATTTGGCTAAATTCTGAAGATGATTTTTTTCATTTTCCATCTAAAAATATAGTAAAACATATATTTAATTTTATTTAAACACTGAATTTATATTCCTCATGTAAATAGCTTCAAATTGGTACCAAAATTGTTGAATTTGAACCATTATTTCTCAAGTTATTGCAATTTTTCACAATAGTGCCAAATCCAAGATGGCCGAAATTTGGTAAAAATGACCGTCTCTTAAATGTCCATATCTCGACCAATAATGAACAAAATGTTTTACAAACTGATATATGAGAGTTTCACCAAAATAAGTTTTAGTGGTAATATTTTTTTAAAAAAATCTGTTACTATGGAGCAACACTCATTGGGTGTCTACACATGGAATGACCCTGAGCCAAAGAGGAAAAAATTAAAAAGAATAGAAAATTAAAAGCATAGCACCAGCAGAATGGAAAATTGAAAAAACGAGTGGCATCATTGCAACAGATGCTAAAAGAAATAAAGAAAAGATCGTCCATTAACTCATGCTGCAAGTGATGTCTTGGAGGTTTGTAAAAAATTTAATGAATTTCAATAAATATTTCTTAATGACATCATTAACCTTCCATTAGGCATAGCGATCTCTTAGTGCGCTTGGTAATATTTTGTGCTCGTACTTGAAATCAGTGTCCGATATTTTTAAATCTTTTTAGCTATCATCACACACCCTAAAGGAATGGGAATTAATTAAACCTTCCAGCGAGCGTGCTTTAATTTTTTACACGAGCGGGCACTTGTCGTACTTTTTACGGCATAATAATTTTCTTCATTTTTACTGTTAAGGTTGTATGTTATTTCACAATAGTGATAACAAGGTTGATGGATGCCAAAGACTTGAAATCAGCCTTGGCATATAGCATGAAGTATGAGGCTGCGAAAACTGTTTCCAAAACATCTCGAAATGTAAGATCGATAGAGGTAGAGGATGGTACTGGGAAAGAAAAAGATGAAAAATTCGACTGTTTATTGAAAACTTTGGAAAAATTATTAAACAGTCATGTTGCTGGGAAGAAGAACACTCCTCGACGAAATCCGAACGTGACTTGCTGGAAGTGTAACAAAAAGGGGCACGTACAGAGGGAGTGCCAGACAATTTCTTCCAACCAGGAAAACTAATGTATGGCCGTCTTAAGGGGCGAAGGCTGCCTTTTCTCAATAAAGCCCCTGAAGAAGGACTGAAAGTTTCCGCACTTTGCGGAGGAAGAAATGAACTCTACTTGGAAGGATCTATTTGCGGTATCCCTTGTTTGATGTTGGTGGACACCGGTGCAAATGTCACTCTCGTAAGAACAGACTTGGCCCAGAAATTGAAGGAGAATTTTATTTACACGGCTCCTAACATTTCTTTAAAGACCGCTACTGGTGAAAAGGCGGAGATCCGCGGGAAACTGGATGCAGCAATTGAATGTGGATGCAGAAAATTCCAATACAAAATCTACGTTGCTAACATCACCGATCCCTGTATTCTCGGCCTGGATTTTCTACAAAAATTTAACTTCACGGTAGACTTGGAGAAGAACGAAATTCGGACAGGAGGAGAGGAAATTCCTTTGTTTTCAGCCAGTGCGGAGCATTCAAAGTTATGCTCTGTATTGGCTAAAGAGAAAACTATTATACCAGCAAGATCGGAATGCCTTATCCAGGGAGTCCCAGAAGTTTCTGGAAAATTCAGGTACGCCGTAACAGACTTTCCTAGCCAAGTTTCCCAGAAAGGTGTCCTTGTGGCGGCCACACTCGTTGATTTAAAAAGAGAAGCCATCCCCATTCGAGTTCTGAATCTGGACAATAAACCCAAGAATGTCGACAAAGGAGCTATTATTGCGACGTGTGAACCAGTGGTGGATATCGTTGCTCGTCCTCAAGAATTTTCTGAATCACTACGTCTCCCGTTAATCTCGGAGAATCTTGAAGGGCTTAATGAAGAACAACGAACAGCGCAGTGAAGGAATTGCTACAAGAATTTCAGAACTTGTTTTCTACTAGTGACTCTGATGTCGGCCGCTGCAATATGACTCAGCATAGAATTAATACAGGTAATCATCCACCAATCAAACAATATCCAAGACGTTTGCCTCTTGAAAAGAAAGAGGAAGCGGAGCGCTTAATTAAAGAAATGGTGGATAACGGAATAATAGAAGAATCGTCAGGACCTTGGACTTTCGCCTATTGTGCTTGTTAAGAAGAAAGATGGGTCGACACGTTTCTGTGTTGACTACAGGAAGTTAAACGAGATTACGATAAAGGATAGTTATCCTCTGCCCCGGATAGACGATACCCTGGATGCTTTGAACGGAAGCCAATGGTTCTCGACATTAGACTTGAAAAATGGATACTGGCAAAGCGAGATCCAACCTGAAGATAAAGAAAAGACAGCCTTCACCACCGGACAAGGACTCTGGCAATTTAAAGTAATGCCTTTCGGACTTTGTAACGCCCCTGTCACATTCGAACGATTAATGGAGACAGTATTGCGTGGACTTACGTCTGAAGCCAGCCTAGTTTATCTTGATGACATTATTATAGTAGGACGAACATTTCAAGAACATCTTGATAATATTCGTAAAGTATTCCAGAGACTGCAAAAAGCTAACCTCAAGCTAAGTCCAAAGAAATGCAGATTCTTCCGAAAGGAAGTTTCTTATCTTGGACACATAATTTCAGCGGACGGAGTTAAAACCGACCCAGAAAAGACTAAGGCAGTAGTTGATTGGCCTCGTCCAGAGACAGTACACGATCTCCGAAGTTTCCTTGGACTTTGCACCTATTACCGTCGTTTTGTAAGGAATTTCTCTGCAATAGCAAGACCCCTACATAAACTAACTGAAGCTAGATCAAACTTTAATTGGACTGAAGAATGCGAGAAATCTTTCAATAGTCTAAAACAGGCTTTGATAACGTCCCCTGTCTTGACCTACCCCCGGACTGACAAGAAATTTATCTTGGATACGGATACTAGTAATGAGGGAATAGGAGCCGTGCTCTCTCAGAAGATTGGAAACGAAGAGTGTGTCATCGCTTACTTCAGCAAGAGCTTGGGTAAGCCAGAAAGAAATTATTGTGTCACGCGTAAAGAATTACTAGCCATCGTGAAATCTATAGAGCATTTCCATCACTACCTCTATGGACGTAACATTCTTCTCCGGACTGATCATGCATCCCTTAGATGGCTTTTGAATTTTAGGGAACCAGGGCCAGATAGCTCGCTGGATCCAAAGACTGCAAGAATATGACTTCGAAATCCAGCACCGCAAGGGAACCTCTCACGGAAATGCAGATGCGCTCTCTCGAAGACCCTGTGGGGAAAGCTGCAAACATTGCACGAATGCAGAGAAAAAGTTCGGAATGGAAACGGACATTTCCGTGAAAGTTTTAACAACTGAGGATGCCTGGTCTTCAAGTGAGGTTCAAAAGGCACAGCTAGAAGACCCTGCTATTAGGCCAATTCTGGAGAGGAAATTAAATTCGGAAGATCGACCATCTTGGCAAGACATCGCTCCGGAAAGCCCTGCAACAAAATGATATTGGGCTCTTTGGGACTCCTTACACCATAAGGATGGTGTTTTATATCGTAAGTGGGAGAGTGACGATAGAAGTTCTTGTCGCTGGCAACTAATTCTCCCGAAAAGCAGAATTCAAGAAGTTCTGCGAGAGACTCATGACAGCGCAAGTGGAGGCCATTTTGGAGTTGACAACTTTGAGCAAAACCCGAGAGCGATTCTATTGGGATAGACTTCGCGCCGACGTCGAAAAATGGTGCAGAGAATGCCACGCTTGCGGAGCCCGAAAAGTACCCAAAACAAAAACTAAAGGCCGTTTACAGCGCTATAATGTGGGCGCACCTTTCGAAAGAATGGCTTTGGATATTTTAGGACCTCTTCCTGTAACGACAAAGGGCAATCGGTATGTACTGGTATTGATGGACTATTTACCAAATGGCCAGAGGCAATCCCCATTCCAGATCAGGAAGCCTCGACTGTGGCTGAAGAACTTGTTCGAGCATGGATTTCGCGGTATGGCGTACCTATGATATTACATTCGGATCAAGGTACAAATTTTAATTCCGCTCTCTTTACTGAGATCTGCAAACTTTTAGGAATTCTGAAGACTCGAACGACGGCGTTAAATCCTGAGTCCGATGGCATGGTCGAGAGGTTTAATCGAACGATTTTAAACCATCTATCTTTATTTGTATCGAAGAATCAGACTGACTGGGATACACATTTACCACTCTTTCTCTTGGCCTATAGGAGCGCAGACCATGAAGCGACCGGATGCACTCCAGCAGATATGCTTTTTGGTCGAACACTGCGATTGCCATGTGATATCCTATTTGGACGACCAAGTGATACGCTTTCCTCGCCGAATGAATACCTGAATAATTTAGAGGCACGTTTGGAAAGCGTACATGCGTTTGCCAGAGAGCGAATTAAATTGGCCAGTGAACGAATGAAGACTCGCTACGATTCCGGAGCAACTGGCCATCATTTTAAGGAGGGAGACCAAGTCTGGATGCATAACCCGAAGCGACGGAGAGGTCTGAGCCCGAAATTACAGCAGAACTGGGAAGGACCTTATACTATCGTCAAGAAACTGAACGATGTCATCTACAGAGTTCAGAGGTCACCTAACGCCAAGCCAAAAGTAATTCACATCAATCGGCTAACCCCCTACCGGGCAACTGATCACAGTTCGGTGTAATGAGACTGCCGGGACGTCAGTCTTTGAAGAGGGGAGCAGTGTTACAGTCATGGAAAGTCGCTTCCCAGCAATGCAGGTCTTATGGTTACGAAGAGGGTTTTACAAGGTGAAGCATGGAGTGACCTCAGCGACAAACTTGGCGACCATTTTGGCGACAAATAGATTATTCCCGAAAATGCAACCCTTTTCTCGATATTTCTATTAGGGGCCGAGATCCAGGTTTTTCATGAAAATTCTACGTGACGTCACGGCCTAACGGGGAGAGTATATAAGACCGCGTTCGGGTCACAGCAGCGTCTTTTATCGACTGGTTACTTCTCTTTGAAGCGCGAACGTCTTCGGAGTTCTATCCGCTGTGTGAGCTAATCAGCTGGTGAGCTGAGCTGCTATTGTCTTTACTAGTTATTTGCTGACTGTTTGTGCTGTTAGATATCAAAGTGCTGAACTGTCATTACCTGTGAATTGTTGTGTATTTACATTGGTAATCTGTGCAAGGACCATTGTTTCCTGTACCTGTGTTACGTGTTTTCCTGCATATTTGTAAATAAACCTTCATTCTCCATTATCCTGCGTGTTGGACTGTTTACACTATATACCACAGAGAGACCTTTTGCAACAGTATTTAATTTGAAGCATTTTTCTTTAGCGTTCTTAACAGGACCTGCGAAGCAACTTCTGAAAAGAACCCAGGTTGTATCGTCTAAAGAAAAATATCCAGCTGAGCCGAGAGCTTTCGCTTTAACTCTGCAGTTCTACTCTAACAAAGCGTATGAATATGGCCGCAAAACATTTTCGACGTCGCTGCCTCATCCTGCTCCTTTAAGAAGATGGTGCAAAACTGTAGAAGGAAATCCTGAATTTACTCATGAAGCATTTATAACTTTGAAACAAATGACAACGGGGGCTATGAGTGCTGGTAAAAAAAAATCATATGCTGCCATATCGTTGATGAAATTTCAATCAGAAAACACATAGGAGTGGGATTGGGTTAAGTTCAGCAGCTAAGTAGATCTTGGAACCCAATTAGACAACGATTGTTTACTTCCTGCGAAACAAGCTTTAGCATTTATGCTAAATGCCTTAAATGCCAACTAGAAAATTCCAGTTGCTTATTTTTTAATTGACACTTAAATGTTCTTGAAAGGAGCAATTTAATTTTGGAATGTTTGCGTTTTGTTTTTGACACTGGCGTCTAAGTCACCGCATTGACTTTTGATGGAACTAGTGTCAATATTTCAACGGCAAACAATCTTGGTGCCAAAATTCAAGAAAAGGGCATGAAACCCTACTTTCCTCACCCAATTACTAGTGAAGAAGTATTTGTAATTTTAGATGTTTGCCATATGTTGAAGCTAGTAAGAAGCACTTTAGCTTCAAAAGGAAGGATAGTAAATCAAAATGGGGATATAATCGAGTGGAATTAAACAGAAAAATTTCAGACGGATAAAGGTCTATATGCGGCCCCTAAATTAAAATTCCGGCATATCGAATGGTACCAGGAAAAAATGAAAGTTAAACTTGCAGCTCAAATTTTAAGTAATAGTGTTGCCGATGCTCTTCTCTATCTTGCAAACGATTTAAAACTTGGACTTTCAGGGTTTCGAAGCAACAGTAGATTTTTAAAGATGTTTAATAATTTGTTTGACGTCCTCAACAGCAGGAATATTTTAAGGTATCCGACTACGTTCGGAGGCCTTTTTTTTAAATAATGATATATGAAGCAATATTTTTGTATTTTTATATGACATTTCTGTTAAAACTTAACAAATCATAGAAAAAAGTTAAATGAATTAAATATATTTTTAAAAATTTGAAAAAACTGAATTGATTTTGAAAAATTGATTTTTTTGCACTAAATTTGATCTTTTTTCAAACACCCTCGTTCAAAAAGAAATGATCAGAATGATAAATCCTTTAGCATATATAATCCTTCAACTATTGGCTAGGTACTGAAGCAAAAGTTTTGCAATGTATCTAAAAACATGTAAATTATAAGAGTTTTAGTGTGAAATCATGAATTTTTAAAGAATTTTGGCCTTTTTTCAAACCTTAAAAGATACATAACTTTTTAATGGAGCATTATTTCACTTATATTTTGGTTCATTACCTAGACACTATAATAAATAATATGTAGGCCAAATTTGAGACGGATATTTTAAGTTGAATTTTAGTTATCGCGTTTGAAAAATGAAAATTTTGCAAAAAATCACATTTCGAGAAAAATGAGTTTAAAGTTTATGTTTTTAATTTACAATGAGAAGAAAAAATAATTTTTCTTCAATACTCCCCAGTTTTGTAGGCTAGTTCTTAGTTTTTGCTAGCTTAGCACATTTTTAAAAATTTTCTGATTGGAAATTATTTTTAGTCGTTTTCTTGAGCCTTATGTGTCATTATCGTTTTCTATCATTCAGCCGCCATCGATAAATTTGAATATTGTTTTTCAGTCAAATAACTTTATAATGCCTATTAGTTTATCTAGAGATACTTTTAGTGATTGATATTAATCGTAAGTACAATTTATGTACTTTTCCTACGTTTATTATCAAAAATTACATCATTAACGGAGAATCAAGATACTGCAATGATTCAAAAATAACTAAATTTGCAACAATGTCATAGAAAACAAAGAAATTCACACTGAAAATCTTTCAAAATAATACCTGGTATATGTAAAATAGTATAAAACAAAAATAAACAATAAAATTTAAATATCTTAAGTAAAAACAATGAAAAATGCTTCTTTATCGTATTATTTACCACTCCATTTTCAACTGTCAAGTTCTACTAAAATGTCTCTAATTTCACTTCTGATCATCATAGATGTAAAATAAAAACTGTTTTGAAAACTACAAACAATAGGCTTTCAGATAAGACATTAAAAAAAAATTATGATTTTCGGTCAAAAATGGGTTTTCGAACGTATGCGGATACCTTAAGTAAGGGATGTAAAGCCCCCTTTACTGGTGAAAATAAAAAAATCAATTTCCTCCTTCTTTTCGATAGCAGAGAATTATATAAAAGAATTAAAAATAAAATCAGGTGGGCCATCGATTTTGTCCAGCAATTGAAAAACTGGTTTTTTAGGATTTTTACTTTGCATTAAAATTATTGAAGGGATATATGAAGTTTTGATTGAAAAAAAAAGAGAAAAACTTAAATTTCTTGTTAACTTACAAACTTTCACAAGACCATTTGAATTGTTTTTCAACGCAACAAGAAGCAGGGGAGGTTTCAACAATAATCCTACCTCTAAGAAGTTCAAGGTTGCATATACACTTATTATGCCATACCAATGTTTTTTTTTTTTTTTCCTTAATGGAAAATGTCTTGCATTAGACAATACGAGCATCTTAGAAGTATCTTCGTCTAATACTTACACCAAAGAAATAAATAGATACTTTAATTGCGATTCTAATAATGAAGAGGGTGCTCAATGGCCTTCATTTTTGCATTTTTTAACAATTTCGTATAATTTTCTAGTTATAGACTAGAAAAGAAAAAAAAATATTGATGTATAAAACAAAAAAATATTGATGTATTTGGCAACAGTTTTTATTTATCATATCTGGCAACACCTTTTATACATGCCACCATTTTGTGTGTGTTTGACATTGCAACACCATATCCAAAATCCATATGTTCGATACTACTTTGTAGTGTGTAGCCGTAAAATGTACTTGCTGAAGACAAAGAACTAAGAAAAAAGCAGGAAAGAATTCTTGATAGGAAAAGAAAAGTCATTGCCGAAGTACCAGCTGCTTCAACCTCAGCTGTTTATTCAATGACAGATTCAGAAGGCTATTTCTCAACCCAGTAGTGAAGATTTCTTAGACAATAAAAAGAGACATGATCAAAAAAGTAGTGACAAAAAGGAAAAATCGGATTCTACACTGTCTCCAGCACAACTATTCACTCCTCATGTTACTAGTGCTTTAGATCGTAATAGAATATCAGATTATGAAGCACTTCGTTTAATTGTTCCAGTTGTAGCAGCTTTGGGACATGATCCTTGTACGCTTCCTCTTTTAAGGTCTATCATTCAAAGATCAAGAAAAAAAAGCTAGAAAAGAATATATTGAATCTGCAATGACAGAATTTAAGCCTGATTATCCTTTAATCGTTCATTGCGATGGCAAACTGCTGCCTGAATCTTTTGGATTAGGAAAAGTTGAGCGACTACTGGTATGTGTGTCAGGAAATGGCATTAAAAAACTTCTTGGTACCACAGTCGAGTGGTGGAGAGACAGGACATAATACAGCAAAATCTGTATTCACACTATTAAAACGGTGGAGTGTAGAGGAAAAAAAAATCAAGCTTACAGTTTTGATACAACGAGTGTAAATACTGGTAGTTTACAAGGGGCATACATTAATTTAGAAAGACACATTGGCCATGAACTATTGTGGCTAGCCTGCCGTCACCATATCATGGAACTAATCTTGGCAAAGGTATATACAGTGTGTTCTGGACCATCGTGTTCCCCGGAAATTCCACTCTTCAACAGATTTAGAAATGTTTGGCAAGGAACTGAAAAAACCTTTCAAGGAATTGAACTCGAAGAGAACGTTGAAGAATTTAAATCTTCAACTATAGATTTTCTAATATCTGTAGATAAAGGTTTAATTATTAGAGATGATTATAAAGAGGTAATTGAGTTGACATTAGTTGTTTTGGGCAATCCACCTGAGAAAATCCATTGCAGAGCACCGGGTGCAATTTATCAGGCTCGGTGGATGACTAAACTTCTGTATGCTTTTAAAATCTTGCCGATCTTCCCGTTCAGAGAACAGCAAGATGTTTTCCGTACAACTAAAAAAGAACAGATGCAGCTCCAACGATTTATACAGTTTGGTGCTTCATTGTATAGTAAAGCATGAATTGAAGCTCCACTTGCTGCAGAAGCTCCTGGAAATTAGCTAAAGTTATGGAAAGACTTTAAAAAGAATGAAGTAATTGATTCTGAAGTTGCAATAACGGCAAGAAAAGTTTTCGAAAATCACGTGTGGTACCTTTCTGATGAATTGGTAGGTTTAGCACTATTTTCAGACAGAGTTTCAACAAAAGACAAATTCTTGAAGGAATTAAGAACACAAAAGGTTCACGAAATGCAAGAGGACCAGGGAAATTAAACATATTAGAAGATAATGCTAGTCTCGGAGACTTTGCAACAGAAAGAACCATTAAGCTTTTTTCTCATTTTAATATTAATGACTCTTTTGGGTCATTCCATGTCAAATTAGCACTCTATAAACCTCACCATCTCGGATTTTCAAGAAATTTGGCAGAGATATAATATTGATATAGACTTGGAAAAATACCAAATTTCATAAAGATATGTGGACTCCTTTTTGAATTACAGCAATGTAAATTTTCAAAAATTTGCCCAAAAACCGCAAACAGAAACTTTTTGAATTGCTCTAGGAGCTCTCCTAATTGAGCTGGGATAGGTGTCATTTTACAACATTTTGCATGCTCTTTCCAATGGTATACAACGTACTATAGGTTAGTATACAAAATTTTTTGTCAAAATTTAAATTTAAATTTTTTCAAAAAGTACATATTTTAAAATTTTCAAATTAATTCCATGAATAGTTTGTATTGATGTAAATCACCAGGCAAAATATTAATTTGGGATGACAATGGGTTAATAGTTAAAAAAAATTTAAACTGAAGCTTGTTTTTCATTAATTCCCTGTATTGAGCTGAATAATACAAGAAAGCTAATATTTACAATAGCGTGAAAATAAATATGAATGCTAACCTGAAGAAAGAATACAATAATGAGTCTAAAATAATTAAATCGTACATATTTTTGTACTTTGGCAGAATACTCTCCTTATTGAACCCCCTATTCCTTCACAAGATCCTTTTCCATGTTCTGTGACCAAAAAATAACACTCTCCTTTCACTTTAAAATCTTCCTCATGAAAGCAGAAGTTCAAAAAGTTTTTCTTATTTTTGTATTGGGTGGCAGACTCGTCTGAAAAATAAAAAAATCTTGTTTGGAAGTTTTTGAAATTTAGATGTCGGAAAGGGTAGCAGTTTTTTTAAAGGTGTAAACAGCAACTGTGCTGTGCTCTAGGCAGTCAGAAACAACTACGTAACTAACATGTTCAACTTCGTTTTCCTGTTTGAAATATATTACAAAAGGATGGATTGTGACCTGTTGGCTTGTCCAGAGACACCTCTGTGCTTCATCTTGCTATGCTATAATTTTCAAAAAAATCACAGGTGACAGCAAACTCTTTGAGATATCCTTTTCTGTAATTAAAGAATGCTCCCGGTTGTTTGGCAATGAAGTTGTGCTGAACCAAAGAAGACAACTTGCTGCAGAATAAATCAATACATTTTTCTGAAGATTTCTCCAAGGTTTTTAGAAAGGAAAGTATCTCTAGGAGACTTGTCTTTGGCAAACTGAAACCCACTGGTGGAATTTGTTCAATCAAATTTACAGCAAAAGATTCTTTCAAAATTGTACCTATCTCAGTTTCACTTGGACAGTAAAAAGAGTTCCCCATATGTTGCAATCAGTTGTTGATGGGTTAAAAAGTACATTTGGTAGGCATTGCATGTCATTTTTTATGTTGCCATTTGTTACAGTATTCATTTTAGCATTGTCTATAATCAATTTGACATTTTGGCAAGTTAGACATACACAAATAGAGTGCGTGCCACTTTGACCAGCTAACACACGATGTTTCGGTCTCAACTCGGCAAATTTAGATAAACCTATTTTTATGCAAGGAAACTTGTCTTTGAAATGTTTGTAAGCTTCTTTAAAATATGAAAAACACCTAATATAATGAAAGAAATTCTTAAGAAATTAAGATTGAACAAAGAAGGAACAGTTTAAAGAAGCCACCAGATGAATTTTTCTCCTTTGTGCTATCCAGAAAACTGCTCCTACCTTGTTCAATCTTAATTTCTTAAGAATTTCATTCATTATGTAAGGTGTTTTTTGTATTTCGATTATCTTGGTTGCTTGCAGCATTAGCACGCTCCAGATGCTTTGTTTATATCTTATTTTAATTTTATTTGTATTGATTTGTGTTTTTACCGTTTATGTCCTTATTTTATCTGTTTATTGTTAAAGTATGAGCTAATAAGTATTGTGCCAAGTACAAATATGTACGATTTAATTATTTTAGACTAATTACTGTGTTCTTCCTTCAGGTTAGCACTCATATTTATTTTCATGGAAGTGTAAATATTAGCCTTCTTGTATTATTCAGCTCAATACAGGGAATTAATGAAAAACAAGCTTCAGTTTAAAATTTTTTAACTATTAACCCATTGTCATATACAAACTATTCATGGAATTAATTTGAAAATTTTAAAATATGTACTTTTTGAAAAATTTAAATTTTAACTTAAATTTTCACAAAAAATTTTGTATACTAACCTATAGTATTTTGTATACTATTGGAAAGAGCATGCAAAATACTGTAAAAAGACACCTGTCCCAGCTCTCCAGCTCAATTAGGAGAGCTCCTAGAGCAATTCAAAAAATTTCCGTTTGCGGTTTTTGGGCAAATTTTTGAAAATTTACCTTGCTGTAATTCAAAAAGGAGTCCACATATGTTGACCAAATTTGGTATTTTTCCAAATCTATATCAATAATACATCTCTGCCAAATTTCATGGAAATCTGAGATGGTGAGTTAAATTTTGTTCAAAAACTGTTGATTTGACATGGAATGACCCTTTTCTAAGATTATCACCAGAAGAATGGAAGGAAAATAGCAGCTATAGAATAGACAGAAAAAAGGTAAAAGAACTAAGATTAGTTAACGATATAGCTGAGAGAGGAGTTCAGCTAATTCAAGACTAACAAACTGTTAACAAATGATGAGGATGATAAAATTCCTTTTGCAAGTTGTTGAAGCAAATTGAAAGGTCGTTCCCTTGTGACAACAAAGCAATCTATTGATAATAGTCTTTCAAACACAAAAGTGCAAAATGTTAATTTTTTTACAAAACTTTATTAATATTGTAAACTTGTAAATAAAAACTGCAATTTAGCTTAATTTAAACTTCTATACACTTTACTACAATTACCTGAAAACAGTCACAATGTACAGTAGAATCTCCCTACAACGAAGTCTCCCTACAGCGAATTTCTCCCTATAACGAAATTTATCGGAATGTTAAAAAACATTCAAAATATTCTCCACATAACGAAGTGGTTGTCTCCCTATAACGAATTTTTCAGACATTTATCAGACGTTCAGACGATTTTTGTCATTTTTGAAGAAAGTTGCTAATTTCTGTGCAAACAAATCGCTCACACGTGCAACCATTCACATTGTTCATTCCAGCGATAACGTCTCCCTACAAAAAAGGCAGATTTTAAAGCAGACAAATGTTCGTAGGAAAGAATAGCAAACTAAGATTCCCAATTTTGTTATGTGCCAACATTACTGGCGAGGAAAAGTTAAAGATGCTTGTTTTTGGCAAAAGCAGATCTCCAGGATGCTTCAAAATAATAAAATCTTGAGAAGTTAAATACGAATTCAACAAAAAATCTTGGATGACGTCTGAAATTTTTGACAGATAGTTGAAAGCATTGGATAAGCAAATGGGACAACAACACCGTAAAATTGCTTAATTAAGCAACAATTATCCAATTCATTCAAAAGACAGTGGAGAAAAGCTAAAAAATGTTAGTGTTATTTTCTTTCCTCTTAACTGCACAAAAATTTGCAGCCAAGGATCTCGGAATAATTCAAAATTTAAAAATGCACTATAGGAAAAGAATCTCGAAAGAAATGATCAGTGCAATTGAAAAAATGAAACAGTCCAAAAAAACATTGATCTTCGAAAAGCAATTGCAGAACATTATAAAGTATGAAAATTTGATGTAACTGCTAGAGCAATCCGTAATTGTTTTAAAAGAGGAGGCTTCAGTAATCAGACAGATGACAGTGATTCTGACGAAGATGCGATCTTGGCTGACTTGAAAGAAAAATGGAAAACAGTAGAAGGGAATGGAAAAATAACAAATGATGCATCTCTCTCCGACATTTTAGAAGTAGACGCAGAACTGTTAACTGCTTCATACCCTACAGATGAAGAGATTTTGAAAAGTTTAATGAACAACAATAAAGGCCAGGAAAATGCCGAAAATGAAGATGTGATACAGCCAAAACCACATAGGACTGAAATGCTACAATCCTTCGAAACCATTAAAAGAGGTTTCCAAATGGAAAAAAATGTACCCTACTCTATTTTTAGCTCACTCATAAAATGTGAAAATTTTTATGAAAATTTAACATCATGAAATGCAAACCAATGTAAAATAATGGAATTTTTTCAAGTAAAATAAACGTAAATACATACTAATACATATTATTTTCTAAATTGGTGAATTGTCTTCAATTTTGAGAATTTTATTTATACAATAAAAATTAGTATAATTTTAACAAATTTATAATATATATTTCTTTATTTTTAATTGAAAGTCATAATTAAATACTTTTGAACTTATTGCACCTAATAAAAGGTTTGTAACATTTACTTAAATAACTGCAAAAATCCCTAATCTCCGTATAACGAAATTATCTCTATAGCAAATTTTTCAACTGGAACCAAGCCATTTCGTTATAGGGAGACTCCACTGTACTTACATCTGACAATTATTTGATCAATGAGCACCATCTTATAGTTTCAATTAAAGCTTGAAATTTTACGAGAATATTAGAATGGGTAAATGTAAAAAAATGAGGGGGTGTCCTGATCTGAAGATGATTTTTTTTTTCATTTATTTATGAACCACCCTATTCACCACCTTATGTAAATATGTATATGACGTAGTAATTTATATAGATGGTTTCATAGCCAGGAAACTAAAAAGTGCAATAAAATGTTACCATTGTTCAATTGCCATATGCCAAGAAAGCATGTGTGTTTGCTTTAATTACACAGAAAAACAGGGGTTCTCTAATATCCCCAAATAAAGATATTGACATTTGCAGAGCAGCCAAACAAACATTTAGCTCAGGCTCAAAACATTCTGAAAAAAAACACATAATGAATATATTAATTACTTATACAATACTGCAAGTTGAAAAAAAAACATATTTACTAATCTCTCGTATCACATAAATTAAAGTCCCCTTGAAAACCACAGAATCTTTTCGATAAAATCAATATCATTTGAATATTTAAGAATTCGTCTTTACAGTTATGGAAAAGAAATAACTGAAAATCTTCACAAGAAAAAGGTAAGAAGCAAAAATACAAAATTAACGATATTTAAGGGACAGTAAAAATTACTTTGAATTTTAAGCAAATTTTTTAAAAAAAGAATAACACTAACTATGCAAAAATTAAACATAACTTCTAATAAAAAAGAAAGCAACATTAATTAACGCTTGGCAGCAAAAAGCTTTCCCTTCATTTTTTTTATGTTTAAAAGCCTTTTGAAATTAGTTCCCAATGAAATTATTATTATTTAAAATCTTATGTTCTTACTTTAAATGTAAATTATTTTAAACTAGACTGAGGCTGGTAGCTACACTGAGAAAAATAGGATCAGGTTCCAAATTTGGATATTTAAGTAAAAATTTTGATTAGATTAAAATAGCATTTTGTTTATGAATTTAAAAACAATATGGTAATTTTAATGAAATATAAAAGGAATTGTGTCCTAAATAACAGTTTTTTATGTGACAAGAGGATTTTTTAAGTAAGAGAAAAATTAAAAGATGGCAGTAAGAAAATCACACAGCATCTTGGAGGTAAAAACGAATTCTGCACTTACAGAAAAGATTTTTTTTACACCTATTAGTACTATATGAGTATCATTATATGTATAGAAATTATATATTTTGATGTGCATTTTTTATGTGAAATTTATATGTTTTAACATTTATTTTCATTATTTGAGCAACACAAGTATCAAAAATGATTTACATCCAGTTTAACATTAATATATAACTAAAAAAAATGAACCAAGTCTCTCCTATATATGACAAACTGGGAATAAAAAGTTATTTTGTGGTTTAAACTTATATTTTAAATAAAATTACTATTTCATTGTATATTTAGAGAGTTATTATTTAAATGCAACTGTTTGTGAACCTTTATCTTTCGTTTGTCAAGTCATATAATTCTGAATCAAAATGAAAAAGCTAAAATATAAGATAACTAATTATGCTGCAGTTAAAACTAAATATCAAGTTCATTTGACGTTTCAAATGATATTAAAACAAGAACTATTTTCATTATTAACCATCTGTTATAATTTACTTGATGCAACAAGAATTAGCAGAAATATATTTATATCCATCAGAAATATATTAAACCTTTTCTTCGGCCCTATATTACCAAATGGTACTTAATTTAAAGTATTGAAATCGGTTCAGACCAGGAAACATTTGTTACGGTGTCAATATAATAGTAAAAAGGTAAATTGCATCTCATTTTATTAAATCTGATCTTTAAAAAATTAAACATAAATACTGAAAAAACAAGCTTATACATTTCACGAGAGATATATTCTACAAAAAGATTATTTTTAGCCAGTAGTATCGTTATTCAAAATTGTAATAACAGAAAATATAACCAAATACATATTTTATGAAAGAATTGGGTACGAGAATTAAAATTGCTTTTTTTTGTGTCAAGGACAATTTCCATTACAGCCCGGAAAACAAAAAAAAATGCAATGCAAATACATATATATATGCACCAAAAAGTAGCTTAAATATATTCGTAAATGTAAGATTTAATGCTAGTCATGTGAATTATGCGCCGCATGAATCGAGTCCAATCTGAAAATCAATTCCATGGTCAACGCGCCAAGGAAACACTTTCATAACACGCCAAATATAGCTCAATTTCAGAACCACTCTTGTGGGTTATGTTGGCCTACTCGTAAACTGAAGGATGCATGTTCCATAGGATATTTTTCTATGGTTAAAACACGTTATCCCGCATGCAGTACTTACAGCATTAAAAAAACATGCAATAGTAAATTATATGGAAATCTGCAAGGACATCGAGTTAGAAAGTTGAAGTACTTCTCCACTCATTAGCCTACTCAACTCTTTTAATCCAAGTCAACGTCAATTTCTGAGTGGCTTAGATAATACTGCAGCTGCTGGACTTGGTGGATTTTTAATTCTTTGTGAACATTATTACAAAGCTTGATCTTGTGGAAGAAGAAAAAAAGCGACTAATAGAGGGCTTAGAATTAGAAAAACGATACCTGAAAACAACATACAAATTGCATTGTAAAAAACAAGCAGTATTTGTGCCAATCATTGAGCTCAGTTTTCTTTAATTTCACCAGTCGACGAAAACTTTCAAGTACAATGTGACCATGAACATCATGTTGAATATGCCCAATGCCACTCACTTTTATTATTCCTAGATGAAATTTCAAGTAAAGTAAAAAAATATGAAACATGGTGCTCTTAAAAATGAAATTGAATATGATTTCAACACCGCAAGTAAACATGTTATGGAATACACGAGGAATATTATAAGAGGCAATCAACAGGAAAAAGCAAAAACAGCAGCACTAGAATAAACAGATAAGGAAATAGCAATTTGACTCCAAGACTGGACACAAAAAATTTTACCTCGAAACTACCGTGAAAAAAAAGGATTTTGGAAAAAGGGGCATATCAATGTATCTTGATGCGTTTGTTACTGAAATAAAATGCATCAGTTTAAGAAATGGTTTATTTCACAATTCTTGAAAACTATGATCAAGATGCCCTATCTACTCTGTGTCCATCAAAGCATGTATTACAGCACTTTAAAATGGATTTTCCTCACATAAAAAAACTGCATGTGAAAACTGACAATGCAGGTTATGCTGGCAATGTATGTGGTGAAAGCCGATACCTAATAGCAAAGCAGCTGGGGATAAAGATACTTCGACATGACTACAATGAACCCCAGTGAGGTAAGGATCAGGCTGATCGAGAAGGCACTGTTGCAAAGATGTTTATCAGGACATATTTATGTGACGGTCATGATGTTGCATCATCTTAAGATGTGTATGATACACCTACTTTTAAAGGGCGGATGAGAAATGCCAACATGTAGCAATTTCCATGTTTTAAAAATCTGCTCAGTTTTTGGTGCCGCACATTGACCTTTGGAAGCCCATAAATACTGAACTCCTCAACTTTAGAACAAAAAATTCTGGATTTGGTCTTTTAACAAGATAAGTAACAATTGGTAATTTTCTAGAGAAAATCCGAGGTGGCATGAATCACAGGTGCAAACATTCTCCGATTCTTGCTATGTAGCACTAGCCGTAAAATCCAATAATTGTTAGAAGATTGTACAATGATAAAAAAATATTCATTCACTGGAAAAGTATTCTTCAAATAATTAATAGGCACATAAGCATAATTTCAGTATAAAATGTTACAAACGTTTTTACTATGCATTTATCATATTACCGTGCAATATTGCAATAAATAATATGTTTCTTTTATTTATATTTTTTCTTCAATTTATGTTTTCTCTTTCACTGTTAAAAAGTTGGTCACATTATTGATTAACAATCAGTCATATCCAGCATATATCACTTTAAATGCAACACTGCAATATGGTCATGCAGGATAATAAACAATTTTCTTATTTCAAAAGCTCCTCAGCTGTCATAAATCCAAAACAAACAATACTTGTAACTTCCCAGTGTAATAACAATTACAATACTTATATTCCTACTCGTAGACAGTTTTGCCACATTTATTTCCCTTTCTTGTATGTCAATAAATATAACTATGAATATGAATCGCAATTTGATATTCACTGTAACTATAAACTTGACAGAAAATATACTGTTCGAATAGATTTATTTCTTTTCACTTCGTAGGAAAAAAACTAATATGTTCAATCAAGTAAGAACAATATGCAAAAAGATCACCTTCAAATCCATAGTCCATGGCTGACTAGAAATATTTTGACTTAAATTTAGAAATATAAATACCAATACATATTAAGAATGTGTGCTAAAATTTATTTTAACAAATCCAAATTGCCTAGCAGATGAGAATAGTACTTATAATTAACCTGTATTGTCCATCCTACTGCAGATATTATATAAATAAGCAGCTCTTTCACTTTAATCTGTGAATTTTTATACAGATCCAAGACTCATTCATCATTTCCATAAACAATGCACACAGTCAGGAATTTTCCTTAAAATGATAAAGAATATTTTTTTATAAAATTAATTTACTCTTCAGCTGCAGTTATTTTAATCCAGCACAACCGTTTCCATTTTCATGAAGCATAATATATACAATGCAATACAGAAGCATTGTTCTAGATGGTATAAAAACGGCCATTATGATCCAGGAATTCACTGTTCTTTCACATATAAACTGAAAACAAATGATGTACAGATCTTTTCATAAATATTATTATTCAATTGCAGTAGGTGCACTGAACATAAAGCAAAATTTTGGAAATCAAATTTTACTCAAATAAAAGCCTAATAATAATTAAATAGCAAATATATAAATTCTAAATAGAACAGTTTTGTTTTATCCAAAGTTCATCTAACTGCCTGTCAAGGCATTCATTTCGTTTTCATGTCCATTCAGAATGACTTCCAGTTTCTCATATCAAATTGTTGCTATAAATAAATGCACTTTAAGATTTGTAAGAACTACGCGTTCGTCTCTCCACTAAAAAGCTTAATTAATACAATCCAATTCAAAATGCACTTCGCATTCTTCTTTCCATTAAAAGGCTCAATCATAAAAACAAAAGAAATTCTATTATAAATACTAATTTTCATTTCACCCCACCGCGAACACAAACGATAACTGATTGGTGCCATTCAGACGAAACGAAACTTTTGAATTTTGGCATTAGCATTTTCCAAGGAGGAAACAAGTTTCGCTGGTTACAGCGGGACATTATCTCAATTTGGGGCGTTATTCGAGTCTATTCTGGTACACCGGTTGGGTTGGGAGTCACTTTTTCCGCACGTTAGCAACAGGAAAAGTGACGTCTCCCAACCCAACCGGGGGTATCAGAATAGACCCCATTATTAGGGATTACGAATATTTGATGAACTGTTATTTACTACGCAATATAAAAAAAATAAGAAAATACCAGTGGTGAATACTACTGTCAAAAAGGTGTGATTTAATAAATGGCAAATAAATGTGCATAAAGTGTTTCAAAATTCTTTTAAAAAATTTCATTCCTTTTTTAATATATTATTCCTAAGTTTTAGTTCTATCTTCTGCCAACAGATGGCACCATGGAAGCCAATTTTGAAAGAAGATCTTTCCATTTGAGGTCACGGCTCGGTTAACCCCTATCACAATTTCATTGGTATTTCCTGTGACGATGAGTCACTATTCTTGTTGTGATATACGGTTTCGAGTGATTACAGCTATTTTATAAAGATAGAAAATAGCAATAATCGTTGCAAACAAATATTCACCGGGAAGCTTAGTTAACTCGTCACTAGGGATGTATAATCCACGATTTTTTGAGTAAAAAAATATTTTTGCTATTGATATTTTTAAATATTTTTTCCAAATAACTGTTTTTTCAATCACACTTTTAATTTTCAAAAAGTCTTATTAAATATAAGTAAAATGTTCTAAAAAATTTAAATAAACATTTTTATTTCCTTTTTAATATACTTTTTTTATAGTTTTAATGTTTAGTTCTTTATACTGTCAACAGATGGCGCCAGCAAGAATTCTTTTCTATGTTTGTAGAAAGGGATTTTGGTTGAAACGTAGGTTGGGTGTGTGTGTTTGGAACGTGTTAGTGGGGGGACATATTGTTACAATAGTATTGGGTTTTTAGAACCCAAATAAGAAGAAGTAATTTCATGAATAACGATACATTTAAATAGCATTACATAAGATGATAATAGTTACAATTTAGCGTTAATATTTACAGTTTGGATAGTTCGCTTTGTTGGATAGCTCATAGCAGCTCACTCGTTCGCGTCGGCAAGGCAGAATGTTTTTCTTCTCGTTCAACCGTTCTCTGCGAGAACCGGTTTACTCCGTCTTCATCCGCGGTGTTGTATCCATCTGCGCTGGTGGTGAACTGCCACAGGTAGCCCCCACCAGCGACAGCGAGATTTTAAGCATACCTTGGATTGAAACGTACTCGTCGTCCAGAGCGAGTTACAGTTTCAGGTCGGGATGTCCTTGCTGTTCTGTCCTCTTGCAAGTTCTCCTGTGGTGTTGGTGGCTCTGATGCAGGAAGTCGAGTGGAGTCACAGTCACGCAACACATAGGCAGGTTTCACACGATCAATATTCACTGTGAGCTCTTTCCCATTTTTGTTGATCTTGAAGATTTTTTCGTTTCTGTCAAGCACTTGAAACGGACCTTCACAAGGAGGCTGAAGCCCCTTTCTGAGTGCGTCCGTCCGGAGAAACACATGGCTGCAGGAGCTCAGGTCTTTTCTAACAAACACTGAGTGTTGACCATGATGCTGAGTTTTAGGAGGTAGTAGACGTTGCATCACTTCTTTCAATTTTCCTACAAAGGTAGAAGGATCTGGGCTGTCAGTGGTTGGACTTAAAAATTCCCCAAGTAATCGAATAGGAGCTCCATACACCATCTCTGCAGTTGTCGCCTCCAGGTCCTCCTTCCATGTGGCTCGGAATCCCAAGAGGATAGTCGGTAGTGCTGAAGACCATTGGACCTTTCCATGTGCCATGATGGCAGCTTTCAATTGTCGGTGGAATCGTTCCACTTGACCATTCGCAGCTGGATGGTATGATGTTGTGCGCTGTCGAGCAGTACCGAGAAACTTGGTTAGGGCTTGGAAAAAGCAGACTCAAACTGAGTACCTTGGTCTGTAGTCAACCGGAGTGGTGGTCCAAACTGGGAGATCCATCCTGAGTAGAAAGCTGTTGCAATCGTGTTAGCAGATATATCCACTAAAGGAAACGCTTTAGGAGGAACAAAGTGGCTAAGTTTGCTTCTAGTATGCCGTGACACCTTTACTTGCTGACACTGTAAACACGTACGAGCCCACAATGGATATTCCTGGATGTGAAAGTGAATGTAGGTTTGTAAAAACCTCACGTCGAAAATTCTCTGGAACGAATGGGCGGATACGGCCCAGGGACACATCACAATGCAAGGTAACTGGAGGTTCACCTACTGGAAGAGGTTGCAGTACCAGTGAAGTTGTATTTGAAGACAAAATATCTTGCAATTCAGGATCTGTCTGTTGCTCCTCAGCCATCTTTTGAAAGTCGATTGCATATGGTAATCCAATGGTAGAGATGTGTATCCTAGAAAGTGCATCCGCAACGACATTGTCAGTTCCTTTTAAGTGACGAATGTCGGTTGTGAATTGTCCAATTAGGTCTAGTTGTCTCAGCTGACGAGGTGAGCACTTGTCTTCCTTTTGCCGAAAGGCAAACGTCAATGGTTTGTGGTCGGTAAACAGAATGAAACTTCGACCTTCTACCATATGACGAAAATATTTAATGGCCATGTAGGCTGCCAGAAGCTCTCTGTCATACGCACTGTATCTCCTTTGAGCAGGAGAAAGAGACTTGGAATAAAATGCAAGGGGTTGCCAACCAGTGGTAACCTGTTGTTGAAGTGCAGCTCCAACAGCATTGTCTGATGCATCCACTACTATAGCAAGAGTGGCATTAACAGAGGGATGGTACAAGACAGTGGCCTCTGCCAAGTCATGTTTACATTTTTCAAATGCGTTTTTGGCTTCATTTGTCCAAGTAATGGGTGTTTTGTCATTTTTCTTGGCTCCTTTTAAATAAGCATTTAGCACAGCTTGCGTTCTAGCTGCATTTGGAACGAACCGTCTGTAAAAATTGATAAGCGCTAGGAATCTACGGAGCTCTTTTACAGTACTTGGTTCAGGGAAATCCGTGATAGCCGATACTTTTTCTGGAAGTGGGGTAATACCATCAGGAGTTACTATGTGGCCAAGAAATTTCACAGATGATTTTCCCAGAACACATTTGGAAGCTTTCAGCCGCACACCGTACACCTCAAAGCGCTGGAATACTTGTTTCAGATGCTCCAAATGCTGGATTTCACTCTCTGATGCGACCAGGACATCATCAAAATATGGCACATAAAAGTCCATTCCACTTAAGGCATGGTGAATAAACCTTTGGAACGTGGCAGCAGCGTTGGAAAGTCCAAATGGCATGTGAAGGAATTCAAAAAGTCCAAATGGTGTTGCAACAGCTGTCTTGGGCACATCTTCTTCCAGCACTGGGATCTGATGATAGGCTTTTGCTAGATCCAGAGTGGAGAAAATCTTTTTCCCTTCGAGCACCTGCAGGCAGTCTTGAATGTGAGGGACTGGATAGCGATCTGGTACAGTCACACTATTCAGTTTCCTGTAATCTCCACATGGGCGCCAATCTCCGTTGTTTTTTGTAACCATGTGCAGAGGTGAGTCCCAGCAGCTTTTTGATGGCCTACAAACTCCTGTTGTCACCAGAAATTCAAACTCTTGTTTAGCGGCTTTTAGTTTGTCAGGGGGAAGTCGTCGTGGTTTTGAGAAAACTGGTGGACCCGTAGTCTGTATGCAGTGCTTGATATCATGCTTGGCTTGTCGTGTCGAACTAGCTTCAGTGAGAGAAGGAAATTCAGACAGCAGTCGATGGAACTCTTGATCTCCACTGATTGTTTTGATATTAGCACCCTTTCCACACTGTACAGTCCCTCGGGATTGAAGCTTTGTTAGATGGTCGATCAAGCATCCTTGACGAATGTCCACCAACAGTCCAAAGTGACGGAGAAAATCTGCACCAATAATTGGCTGTGATACTTTTGCGATGACAAAGGGCCAATGGAAAGTTCTACGCAGGCCTAAATCTAGCTTGAGGAGAAGCTGGCCAAAAGTTGGGATTTCGGTTCCATTTGCCGCAAAAAGCTGAAGTTCCGATTTTTGACAGTGCTGTTTGGATGTTGAGGGTGGAATAACTGAAATATCTGCACCTGTATCGATCAGAAATTTCGAAGCTGTCGTTTTATCTGAAAGATATAAACGGTGTATTTCAGTTGCGCCGTCACCCGATGGGCCGAGTGACGGCCGTACTAGTTTTCCGACTGAAATGAGCAAGGTGGTCTGCACTGTTGAGCCCTCTGCTTAAAACGTTGGTGATACCAGCAGTGGGCAGGATTTCCCACTTCTCTGCTAGCTGATCTAGGTCGAAATCGTCTTCCAGATTCCCGGGAATGGGACCGAGAACGTGCTTCGAGGCGAGACAGGCATGAAGAGATCTCCATCAGTGTTGCTTGTAAATTCGCTTCTTCCGACGTTACAGCACGGATAGCAACAGAATCGGTAGCAGCTGCCATAATGCCGTCTGCCATCTCCGCTAAACGATCCAGCTTGTCGTTGGAAATTGCCAGGATTTGCTGCACGTGTGTTGGGAGTCTTTGTAAAAACAGAGATTTCAGCAGTTCCTCGCTGATTTTATTTTCTGCTTTACTCCTCATTTCCAGTAACAGGCGGGACGACTTCCTGTCGCCGAGCTGCATACCGGAAATCAAATCCCTCAATCGTTGTTCTTCGGAGTCGGCACACTGGGAACAAAGTCGTTTCCGAAGTGCATCATACGGCTCGTCCGCCGGCGGATTCAACATAATGTCGCCAACGACTTCCAACTCCTCTGGTTGCAAAGCAGCCACGATGTGGTGGAACTTTGTGATTTCCGAAGTCACACCGGCCAGCGTAAATTGACTTTCCATCTGTCGAAACCATAGTGCCGGGTTAGCACGCCAAAACGGCGGGGCTTTCACGGCGACACGTGCTATGGTTGCACTTTCGTCGTTTGGCATAATTATTCACAAATAGAAACAAAAATAACGTTTAATTTTGCAGAAGCTATTCACTAGAATTGTCATAAGCCAGGTTAGAGTCTTTTCCACCGTATAATTACTCCGATGGAAAAAGAATGTTCCAGGATGCACGTGTTTCTTCTAAGTCCTTAAGTCACCAATATTGGGTTTTTAGCACCCAAACAAGAAGAAGTAATTTCATGAATAACGATATATTTAAATAGCATTACATAAGATGATAATAGTTACAATTTAGCGTTAATATTTACAGTTTGGATAGTTCGCTTTGCTGGATAGCTCATAGCATCTCACTCGTTCGCGTCGGCAAGGCAGAATGTTTTTCGTCTCGTTCAACCGTTCTCTGCGAGAACCGGTTTACTCCGTCTTCATCCGCGGTGTTGTATCCATCCGCGCTGTTTCTGTATTCTTCCGCGCTGGTGGTGAACCACCACAATAGTAATCAATAACTGATCCTTCCCTACGTAGCACATGATATTGTCTTATATCATAAAATTCGAAAAAGTAATATTGTACAATATTTTTCCCCAATATTGAAACAGTGTAAAACATAAGACTTTTTCAATACTGCACAATGTTTTTTTCATAATATTGGATAATGTCATATAATACTGTATAATATTATACCGTATTAAATAATATTGTACTATACTGAATAATATTACATAATATTGTATGTCATATAATACTGTATAATATTATATCATAATAAATAATATTGTACTATACTGAATAATATTATATAATATAATAATATAGTGAATATTTTAAAAATGCATTTTTGAAGCATGGAAAAATATTATTCACTTAAGGTGGTCATCTAAAGCTTGTAAATCACCAAAATCATATCAGTACCATATATGTATTGTTGGAGTCTAGAATTTTGTCAAAATGGTCCGACATATCACTATAAGTAATGTGTGAAACTCCAAAATTCTCAAAATGCTCTTAATATTTTAATAAAATAAAAAAAACCCAAAATATTCATTAAATTTCGTTAATTTCTTTTAGTACGTAACGGTGAAGATAGATGGCGCCCAAAGTGCCGGTCAGATATGCTCTTGGACTCTTTCATAATAATAAAAGCTAATTTTGTTCATTTTTGAAGAAAATAAATATGCATGAAGAGTTTTAATAATAGTTTCTCAACAGTTAAAGATTCTTTTTAATGAAGAAACGTCTAATTTTTTTAAAAAACGATATTTTGTCCTGTGTGTATAGTAATTCGGCAACCCTATGCGGATAACCTTTGAATACAAGGATTGGGTCTCTTTAGAACGTGAAGAGTCCCTCCCTCCCTGCTGCCGCGTAATTGCATTCATCTTTCCAAGGTCGAAAGTAAGCTAAACACTTCCTCTACGGGTGGAAGTTTTTTGCAGTTTTTTTTTTTTTTGCTGTTGAGAAGGGGATTCCTTCGTTTCTGCTGCTGCACTGCGATTAACCAGATTTCTTTTGTAGTGCTCTTATTATATACGTTAGTTAACTCCATCCATCTCGCTGTCTATATTCTTGTAATTATCATCAATAATAAATTTATTGATTTAAACAAGATGTAAAGATTTGATTAAATATAATGTATAGAAGATTATTGTTGATAGTTAGTCTAGCATTTGTGGCTACTTATATAAATTATTTTCTTGATTGAAACTAATAATCATATCTCTTTTTCAAAGTTGCGATACAATAATGAAAGAACAAAACGTGCTATTTATTGAAAGTGTCAAACGATAACTTTATCCTTGGGTACTAAACTCAAAAGAAAAAGAAAGTAAATATTTATCATCGAAATAAGAATTGTGTTTACAAATAAACACTTTGGATAATTTGAGATAAAGCAGCCAAGAAGCGAGCATACATCTCAAACAGCTTCATCATCATTATCATCATCAAATAAACACAGCGACAGAAACACAAAATTCTTCTCCATGCAAATAAACATTTGATAGAACTTAAAGAACGATTACAATCATACTAAAATTATCACACACACAAATACAATTTTTTAAATTCTCCATATTTTTAAATACAGTAAACATTTCTAGAATATTTTTTTTTCATTTGCTAGAAAATAAAAATATTTACATTTCATTTTTAATATGGGTCATTTCGTGCTGTGTTTAAAAATTAAACATACATCAAATATGCGAATATTTAATTTTCCCTTATTTTTTGTGGACTGGAATGAATCTACCAAAACTGAAAGGAGAATAGAATAAGTATACTCTCTCTATTTATATATTTTTAAAGAAAAGCGAAAACCTATGACATTTTTATGAAAAGCATCATAACCGAGCTTATTTTAATTCTACATTTAATTGTTTGATATCATTATTTTCAGAATTTATCTAATTTCAGCACAATACTTTTAGAATCTCAAAATTTGATTACATTTTAAAATTGAGTCAAAATGTAGTGAACTATTACTTAAACTTTTTGTTGCTGTATATAAACTTGACATCAATGAATCGATGAAATTCGTTCAGATAATATTTTCTGAAGTTGTCACCATAAATAATCGAAATTACAAGATAAACGATTATCAGTGTAATAATACTGGAGTTTCTAATTTACTCTGTGTTATACTGTTGTTTCATATAAGATTGACGTCCAGTTTTTAAGCTACATGAGGGCGGTTTTGGAACGGAATTCGTAATTTTAATCTTTCCATTTTAAATGTACCATTCTCCAAACTCCCACTCCACACTAACGTGAGGATATTATTTCCTGCTATAACTAGCAAGCATTGACTCTGGAAATAGTTGAAATTTCAAGATAAAGGGACGTTAATGCTAGATTTCCAATTTACTCTTTGTCTACTCTCTGTTACAGCGTTGTTTTATATTAGATTATCATCAAGGTTTTAAGCTATACGAAGGCAGTTTTGGAACATACCTCGTGATTTTGAATGTTGACCAATGACGAGAACAAATGAGTTGTCACGCCATTCTCCAAACTTCCACTTCACACCAACGAATAGTGGTCCAGTTTCGGTTTGTAGCGCGACATATAAAGAAATTTCGAGGTAGGCAAATGGCTTTAATTTCTTGAGGGTCGGTAGAGAACCGCTTGGGACCCTGAAAGCCATAAATTGTTTTATATAAAAACGCAGTCTAAGGAGGGTTCACGGAGGTTAAGGTTGAGTTGGGGAGATTCTTTCGAACACTTGAGTCTCGTTTCTGTGAGACTTCGGATTTCATTCTGTAAAGTCTTAACCCTTTCAGACCTGGTATCCGTTATACCGGACACCAACTTTGAACAGCTCCTATTAATTCAATAATTGACGAAATTGCATGTTGTTTTTTTTAAATTTGATTCTGGATTTTCTTATAAATATAATCGCTCCAAGAATTTTTCGTTTTGGCATGGAATCATTTTAGTTTTTTTAGTTTTTCCAAAAAAATTGAGAAAATCATCGTCCTTCCCAAAATGAAGCTCGGTGGTGAATTTTGTTTTTCAAGTAATTTCAGGTTTTTAATCCCTTTTTACCATTTAAAAGGCTTCTACAATATTTCATTACCCTTTGACAACCATTTTAAAGTGAAATTTGTGTGATTTTTTTTCTTTTTTTAGTTGAAATATTCAGTATTGTCCGGATGCCGCACATGGGATAACTTTTTTAATTTTTCATCTACAGGCTTGAAATTTCATTTATGCTTTAACCTTTGCAGTACGCCAAAAGAAGAAAAAAAATTCTAACTCCATTATTTCTAGAATCTCAAAATTTTATTACATTTTAAAGTTTTGAACCAACTTTTACATCCATAACTAAAAGTTACTGCATGCAAATTTCGAATCAATGAAAATCATTTAGATAATATCGCTTCTGAAGTTTCCACAAGAAATAATCGAAATTACAAGATAAAAGAACATCAATGTAATCAGGGCTGTCTTATCCAATGGGCTTATTGGGCCCCAGAGGCGACAATGATCCAAAGGCGCCAAATTTACTACACTGATTTTATTTAGTATTTTAGTTCTGTATCAGAATTTAGTTTAGTTTAGTTATATTAATGTCCCTTTTTGAAGCAACATGATGTCTATTTTGGGATGGACCTGGTCATTTTGAACCGCTGTCAGATAACGAGGACAACACCTGAGCTGGCACCTCCCTCTCCAAACTTCTGCACCAAACCAACGGGATCTGAACTAGAAATTATTCGATTATAATTTTAAATATGAAAAAGTTCAAACTTTATGAACTTTAAGGCGTTAATCAGAGAGAACAAGTGACTTTTTTTTTCTCTCTCTCTCTCTCTTTTTGGTCTCAAATTATTTCATTTGGTAAGTATTTTCTTTATAGGTAGGTATTTTTTATTTTATTTTCCTGAAGGCCTCAGGCGTTCAAATTCATAGTAACGATTCTGATGGGGCGCCAATTAACTCCAGCCCAGGGCGCTGAGATTTGTTAAGACGGCCCTGAATGTAATAATGTTGGAGTTTCGAACTTAGTCTGTGTCTACTCTCTATTATTGCGTTGTATTATATTAGATTAACGTCAAGTTTTTAAGCTACAAGAGGGCGGTTTCTGAAAGGACCTCGTAATTTTAAATGCTGACCAGATGACGAGAACACCTGAGCTGTGACACAATTCTCCAAACTTCCATTTCACACCAACGCATAGTAGTGAAGTTTTGGTTTGTAGAGCGAGATATATCAAAATTTCGAGCACGGCAAATGGGTATTTTCTTTGGGGCTCGTAGAGAACCGTTTGGGACCCTTAAAGTCATAAACTGTTTTTAAACATGCAGTCTAGTTTAAGTGAGCCTTCGGATTTCGTTCTGTACTCTTACTTGCTCTTTATCTGTCTGATTTTAGATTTTTTTTATGTCTAATTCCAGACCAGGTAAATGACCCCATTTGGTACAGGTTATTTTATTATTTTCCATACTTATACATTATTTTAAACGTCCTTTTTTCATTAAATTTTCAACTTTAAAGTGAATTTTAAAAATTTCAACAGCTTGAGACTATTTTAAATCATCTCTACAATCGATTTTCTTCTAAAATTCCTAAAAACTAGCACCGATAAGCCCTAACATTTTCATTAATTTTATTTTTTAATATCATCTATGTCAGTGAAGAATTTTCACTTCTTTTTTCAATGACGCAAAAATCAAAATCAATATTAGAGTCGAAAAAAACCTGTTGGAAAATTAAACAAATATTTCGTGTCTCAGATATGAATTAATAAAAATTTTAGTCGACTATAAATTCGAAAATTTTATTAAAAAATCATCGAAGTTAAGAGGGCGGGTACACAATCTAAAATATATTGGAATTGTTAAAGAAGTAAACACTGAATGGCAACATGAGAGCATTATTTTCTGTTATAACTAGCAAGCACTGACGTTTAGTCTACTTGTTTACCAAATAGTTTTTAGGGAACCGGAAGCATATGCATCTTCTTAAAATCTATTTTTCAATTTCAGCTTCATAAAATGAGGTCTTCTCATAGTTTACGTATATGTATACTATGTACAAGCTTGAAAAAA